>DF237603.1:0-24390 GCA_000708835.1 Klebsormidium nitens
AGACTGGTTGTTGTGCTGTCAAACTCGCGCCTTTCAGGCGGCGACAGTAGTGGTACCGTCGCTATAAGACCCAGCGGACGGTATGAACCATATAGGACTCGTACGGTACCCGGCAGAGCAACCGGGCAGTCTTTGTGACATTAGGGTTAAGTCATAATGCACTGATGGTGTGTTAGGGTCACGCCACTTACTGTGACGGTTTGTTAGGGTCGCGTCCCTTCCCTGTGACTGCTCTCAGATTAGGGTTCCCACTAACGGTTGAGCACTTATTCTTAGGTTTCTAGTGTGGTTAGGATTTCCCGGTTGTTCGTACGGAAAAAACACTGCTCGGAAGGCTTGTTGACATGACCGGCGACAGGAACCGTCCGGGTCCGAAATTTCGAAAGGAGTTCACAAGTTTTGTGCCTCTTGCGCCACTGGCCAGTCTCCAAACGGCGCGCGCATGCTATTAGCGCTGTGCGCGCATGCCGTATAGGGTTTAATTAAACATTAGGGTTTGGTACACCGTCCGACCGTCCACGAGGAGGAACTTCGGAACGAGCCCATGCCATCCGACGGTACCGAAGCCGCCGTGAACAGCATCTGACGGCCAAGATGCAGCTTGATTTGGTCGTCTGGTCGAACGGTCAAGATCGTCGCTGTAGGATACCCACTGGTACGTACCGCCTTTTGCAGAGTAATAGGTAAAATGTCAAACAGGGAGAGCCCTTTCAACGGTACGTACCGCCTCTGAAGTGGGCAGCAAAAGGCGCCAATGGCTCGGCCATCCCTCACCTTGGTGGCGTTGTGGCGTCTCCTTGCATGATCTGAAATTCTGGACAAGAGTATTTTCGAGGAGCCTGTGGCGGCATGCAGCCCTGCATCTGAAGAGAATGTAGAAAGGGTTTTGCCAGGCTATCGAAAATTGGAGAAAAGATTGAAAGTTTTAGGATGGATGTCCACGACAATGACGAGACGTGGGACACCGAAATCAACGACAATATCGTGGGCCGGAGTGTGAGCGACTCCTCGTCCGAGGAGCTGGATGGGGCCCACACCATACTACCAATCAGGGCGCAAGAGCAGGAGGACGACGAGACGATGGACGTCGAGTTGCCGGAAGCGTTCCCCCGCTATGAGTACAACATTTTTAAGGATGGGCTGAACAAATACCCCGCATGGACGGTGTTTCCAAACCACCTGGCCAAATGCCTGGGGGCAGCGGCTGCAATTGTGAAAGCGGGCGAGGAGATGACCAGCCCCGACGTGCAGCGGCTGAAGACGCTGTATCAGCAACTAGCCGTGGATGCGTTCGAGAAGTGCCTCCAGGAGCGGGCGCTCCGGGAATGGCCAGTCACGGTCCAGGAAAATATCTATGCGGCCATAGAGCAGCTGTTGGACTTGTTGGTCGCCAAGCTGCCGCAGCTGGAGCTCGAGGGGGGTGGCGCAGAGGAGGATCTGCACCCCCTGCTGCAGTGCCTCTCAATGTCATTTGATCGGCACTGCGAGTACCACCTGAAGCACAGGTATGACGGCGCCGAGGACTTTCTCAAGAAGAGGAAGTCGAATGCCAGCCTGGGGATGAACGAGGCAAGCACGAGAGCGCAGCCACTTGTGGCGTCCCCTGAGAAGACGCACAATTATGACTGGTTTTGCCATGCGAGGGCAGACTACGTCACCGAGGTTAACGAGTGCACATGTGCTGCATGCTACCCTGGGGTGTCGCACGTGCTGCTGGCAACCCTGCTCAACCGGTTTGGGGAGAGCAAGTACGGGGACGGGTATGCAGAGATTCTGAAACTGCTGTGCAAAGCCGCCCAGCTGCTGCTATCCACAATCGAGCGGCTGCTGGAGCCCCTGGCCCTCGCCGCGGAGTTTTTCACCCAGGGCCTCCTGCAGAAGTTTGCGGAGCCCTGCCGGAACCTTCTGGAGTATATTGCGGAGCTGCTAGACCATGATCTGGACACGTTCAGCGACAAGACGAAGCAGGGGTCGTACGCGTCAGTGTCACAGATCCTGCGCCACCTGCGGGGGGTTTTTGGGATGCTGATGTCGTCGGAGGCGGTGGAGCAGCTTGTGAGCCCGGTGCAGCGGAAGCTGGTGGAGCGCATGTTGGGGTACCAGTCGTTCAACAAGCAGCTGAGCGCTGTGCGCGAGATCAGCAAGCTGCTGAGCAGTGCCAGGGCAAGTGCACTGAAGTGAGAGGTTCCCCCTTCCCTCACGTGCTTTTGTGTTGGCACCACTGACTCTGAAGTTGATTGGCATAGAGGATCTCCTTCAGATACAAGGGATGCATCAGACATCGTCGAGCACATTTACGATATTCTGCAATGGTGGTTGAAAGTTGTGATCCACTTTGTGATCAACTCAAGATTAGGGTTAACCAGGGCGCTTTGTTGATGCGAGTACGCTGCTGGTTATGCACACTTTTGGAGTGGTGGAGAAGCGCTTTCTAAATCTGGGAACTCAACGGGGCACTCAGAAGTTGGTCTAGGAAATTGCTTGTGTTTGATCAGGGCTGGCCCAAGGACGTAAACTTATTTGGTCTAGTGGAGCAATTTGATGCTGGCCTTGGTTTTGCGAACAATTCTCACACTCAACCCAGGGCCACTAATAGCATAAAGGTTGTCAAGAACTCATGTCCCTTCGTCCATAGGAGAGGAAGGGCTTGGAAAGGTGGTTGCTGAGATGAAGGGGATTGGGTTTATGTTCACCAGATATGGTTTTTTTTAAGAACACACTGCAGAGAAGGTTAGGACGCAGGTTGTATGGAAGGTTTTTTCCAGTCAACGTCATTGAGAGTTGGAAGCTGGGGAGGCTCATCTGCTGGGCCGTTTAAGTTTCACAGGCAGATTGTGCAATCATTATACCGAGCATCATGAATATTGGTTCCCAAGTCTTTCTATAGTATGCACGTTTGGGGCAGAATAAGAGACCGGACCTTTTGCAAGTTGTTGCAGTAACACTCTGGGGAGTCGGCGAATGCTGTCAAGAAGCTGACTCTGGAGCATCCTTGCAGGGACGGTGCTGAGGCTGTGCACTCCACCATAGACTGGCTGGAGAAGAAGGACGTGCTTCGCGTCATCTTACGAAGCCATCTGCACCACAAGCAGTATGTTGACCAGGTTGGTGTGACGCTACGCACCTTCTCTAACGGGGAAAATTGTCAGTGGGGATCTTGACCTCGTGAGATCAGGTGGTGAATGGATGATTGATGAGGCTTTTTGGCAATCAGGCGGGGCTCATTGAAAATTGGTTCGTTCCTCCTGAAGTTCCTCAAATCATCATTATGGCCGTGCATTTTGAAGCAGACTTTAATTAGATGAAAAACATCGCTTCGAACATCTGGTGTTGTACCACATGTTTGGAACAGTCCCTGTCTCATACCACCTCATCTGTAAGATCTGTTAACACAAACCAATCTGGTCACTTAATCGATTTGCTGCAGGCCCCTACTTCTTCACCCTTGCCTGCTCTTTTGCCTGTTTGTTTCAGCCGGTAGAAGGGCGCTGAGCCTCCAACTGACTAAGCCATGACAAAATCCTGGTGTCTTACAGGTGAAGATCATCATGAAGTTCCTGCTGCAAGAGCGGCGACTTTCAGAGGAGCACTTGGACGCAATCTGGGCGGCAACTGAGAAGCCAGACCAATTCGAGGCCGTAAGCATATCTTCCTCAAGTGTGCTTACATTTTCAATCTTTCTTGGCCTCCTGCTGTTGTGTGATGTCAACTGCAGCTCACCTGGCCCGGTCTGATCCCGGTATGATCTCTCAGACTCCAAAAAACTTGTATTCAAATCAGAAGGTCAGGAAAGATTTCCCGCCAAGCTCCTGCTGAGCACGTGCAGACGACCGTGAAAGAGCAAACCGAATGGTGTTTTGCTTGTTTAGCGCATGAGTAGGCTGCGGCACTCAGAGTCAGATCTTGAAAGGTACATGGTGTACAGGGTTCCCTTGGCGCCGGTTGTCAGCGGTTCTGCTTCCCAGGATTGGGAAGTCCGGCCAGCATGCGAACTTCCTTTTCTTTCCGTGCAGGTCAAGAGCAACATCTTCGAGCTTCTGGCTGACCTGGCCTGGTCCTTCTCAGACATGCAGCTGGACAGTCTCTTCAACCGCTTTGAGCGAAGCAAGGTAGTGATCTTGATTCTCTTTTAAGCTAGAGAGGGACGAGAAAGAGATTCAAAGTTCTCTCTTGTCTTCCCGGCTTTGCTTCTTGTTTCCTTCCCGAAGTTCGGCGGATTGACCGACAAGACCAGACGGGCTGAGTGTCTGCTGAAAGCTGGCCTCACGAATCCTCTGATCTTGGTGTGAGAGCCTTCGAGTTTCACGATTGCATCTCCTGTCACGGTCCTGCTGCTACCTGGCTTGACTCCTTGTCGTTCTTGCAGGATCGCCCGTCGGATGATGTGTTGAAGGTGCTGCAGCTCATTAAGAAGCTGGCGCGGAGCGACACCAGGGGTGTCATGGCGCACAAGTAGGTGTTTTAACGTTCTAGCCACCGGCTGGCACTATGGACGAGCCCGATTTTGACGACTCTACCATACAAGAGTGGTGTTCCGGTCTCATGCAATTTAGAAAGCAGAATTTTGCCTTTTGACACTAGTACAACGATAGCAGATACTGGGCTTGACACTCCCCCTCTTCTCGTGCAGGCTCCTAGAGCTCCTCTGGAACATGCTTCTGTCTGGGGAGGCCCAGGGCGAGATCCTGGAGTCCAACTCCTTTGTCGAGATCTTGCAATACTACGACTCAGTCAAGCGTGCCGACAAGCAGGTGAGCTTCCGAGGGTTACGTAGCTTTCCTGCTCCTCGCCTCCAAAGATCGCACAGTGTCTAGTTTGCGGAGACTCCGATAGTGTGCTCAGTTCCATCACAACGAAACATAGTTATAACACTGGCCAATGACAGAACTTTGGATGGCTCTAAAGCGGCAGTCAATGAGTTAATGCCTGTTGTGCTGCTTACAAGCAAACGTTTTGGAAATTGAAGGTCAGACGTCTTGCGTGTCAGGTATCTGCGATTCTGCCATCGAGAGAACTTATGCAAGTTCTCCGTGCGCAGGTGTACATAAAGCGCTGCCTCTCATCCATCGAGAAGGGCCAGGCCGTCCTCCCCTGCCTTTCCCTGCTGACGAGTATCTTCTTGCAAGACGACACCAACGTGGCCCTTCAGGTACCTCGTCACGAGAGTTGTTGACAATTTTCGTGCATCAATTCAAGGCAGGGAAATCTCGGGCTGAGGCGTTTTTGAACGGTCGGCCGAAACCGGTCTTACCGCTTCCTTAGAGAGACGGCCGTCGTGACGAAGAGCCCTTCTGAGCAGACTCCTTCTGCTGGCGTAGGCTTCCTCGCTAATATGCCCAGTGGCTTCTCATGAACAGGTCTCGATTGTACTGCCACACGGAACTTGCGTTTGACACCCATGTGTTTGACACCCTCTTGCGTCGCTCGCAGGGCCAATCCCAGCACTCTCCTCGAGTACAGCACATCAACGAGCTCGAGAAGCAGCACGGGATGGTCAGCTTGGTAAGGGATTGCTTCATCATTGTGAACTTCATTTCGTCATCATTGCTTCATGAATGTCCACGTAGGCACCATTGATTGTTTGGAACCTGCCAACTTTTGACTCGCGAGGAGAGTACCTTGTAACCGCTGGACTCTAGACTGTTGCGGAGGACCGATGCCCGAGGTTGCTTCATTGTTGTCGCTTGAAGGTTTCAAAGGCGAGCTTGAGTCGTTTCGCTGTTGTTGTCTTCAAGGTGTCAAAAGTTAATCGGCGACTCTGACTCATAATGTTTATAAAGACTCGTTTATTTCTGTGGCCAGGGGATGCACCTAGCCCCGTGGGTTGATGGAGATATGCTCGTTGCTTGTCAAAGCTTCAGTGGAGGATGCCGCATCTGGAGACATAGCCAAGCGATTCCTTGCTGCTTTGAATGCAGGTCGCAAAGAGTCTCGAGGTGTACATGGCACACGCTCGCTCGCTCGCCCCGGAGCTTCTTGAGGGCGCCAACGGGTCGAAGCCGGCCCCCGTGGACGGGCAGAAAACGCACGAGGAGCAGATCATGAGCAGGCTCAACTTCATGTTCTTCATATTGAACGTAAGCTTCCCCGTGCATGTGAGAAGAGGAACTCGGAAGACAGCAGGTTTTGTGATGTTGAGAAGTCGGTGACGCTTTTTTGTGTCCAATAATCGCGCGAAGGTTTCAGGTCTAGAACCTAGATTGCAAGTCTTCTGTAGGCGAGAAGCTGTATGAGCGACTTCAGCAATTTTTGCAGAATTTGGGGGTGCCTCCGAGGAAAGTCAAGTCGAACTGAATTCTGCATCCGGGAGGTCTTCAAAGCCAAGTCGCTTCAAGTATTTCGACCGTTGTTTGATGAGCAGTAAATATACTCTCCGAGACGAAAGCCATTCGTACTAACCTGTGGCCATTTGTTGCTTGACACAGCTGGTTGAGAAGTTCTGTTGGATACAGTTGAACAGCGCTGTCAGAACAATTTTGGATTTTAAGAAGTGCGTTATTCACAATATTCATCTAGCTCGCCTAGCTTTCTGTTCTTGTCCTTCTCAACACTTCCCGTGCTGCTTGCTCTGTTTGCAGTGGAGCCAGCACGATCTTTCCTGGGACGTCGCGGAGCTTATCTGGGAGTGCCTGGTGGTAAAGGGCGCGTGCAAGTCCGACGCGGATCGAGCCATGACCTGGCTCCACCGCCTGCTGTCCAAGGGGTCTGCTGTCCTCATCTCCGCCGAGGCGCAGTCGAAGCTGCTGCTGCAGAAGATGTCGCAGATCGACCCGGCGGACCTGTCCATGATCGGTTATCAGTAAGAGATCGAGCACTGCAAAACTTCTCTCGGTGTCTGATTGTGCCGCCCTTTTGCTGAGATGCTTAGGACTTGGGCAAGGGCTGCGCGATTGTCTTTTGCTCATAGGGTCGGCGTCAGTGAGAGTGGTCAAGGAGGGGTTGAGGTTGTTTTGAATCTCACTCACTAATGTCATCCGTACGTTCAATTCTGCCCGCAGACTGCTTGTTCTGAGAATCTTTTTTAAGTACCTTTGCTGCAGCTTATTGTGTTCGAGATTCTTGATCATCATTGTAACTTCAGCGCGGGATCTATGGTGACGCTTTTGCGAGGGAGCCTTTTCACCCCACAAGCCTCCATCTGTGTTCGACAGTTACTTTCACCCCACAAGCCTTCCAACTGTGTTCGACAGTTACTTCAACCCATTGGTCCTTTCCTCTGACCGGCGTTCACAATCTCTGCAGGTGCTTCCAGCAGCTGTTCCAGCGCGTTAACGTGATTGAGAAGAAGCTCGTCATCGAGAGCGAGTGTCTGCTGACGGCCGAGCTGGACCTGAGCGGGCTCCAAATTTTGTGGAACATTGCGCTGCTGTCGAAAGAAGAAGCAATTGCAACGCTGGCCATCGACTCATTGCGCATGCTCTTCCTCCACCTGTCCTCGGGTCTGCAGGTGCGTTAATACTGATAGCAGTTCATCTCTTTCTTTTTTGTCAGAAGCTCTTCCGGTTCTCTCCCTTCAAGGCTTGTCTCGTCTTTAAAGTGCAAGTCCTCGCGTCTCGATACCCAGACTTCATCTGATCTGCTTGTTTGCTCTGCTCGATTCCCTCAAGTCGGCTGAGCAGATTCGTCTGGATGACAAACAGCCTGTGCGCTTAAATCCGCTTTCGGAGTTTCCCCCCTCTAGAGGCACCAGCTATGTCCTTGAGGCATCGAAATCCTCAATCATGTTCAGTCTTCTAGGCTTTTGGCAATGTTGTGACTACGGAATCATATCCTCAGCATGGGTTGATTTTTCCTTTCCTCCCTCTTCCAGTCCCGCACTCTCGAGATCCGGAACTCCTTCACGAGCGAAGTCTTCCGCCGTCTGGAGGGCACTCTCGCCGCCGCCGGAGGCCCCACCTTCGTTCGGCCGCCGGACGCTGTCCAGCTCAGCGAGGCGTTCGAAACCACCGCCCCCAGCAAGGCCCCCGAGAAGATGGACGAGGACGGCGCCAACGCCGCTGACACCAGCGCTGACGCCAGCGCTGACGCCAGCGCTGATGTCAGCATGACGCCAGCCGAGGCCCCCTCCACGGGGGAGGCGGGCGGGAGCGAGGCCTTGCAGGCGGAGCGGTGCCTGCGGCTGCTGCAGGTGTTCATCGACTCGTGCGAGTCGCGGCGCATGAAGCGGACGCCGGTGCACGGGGCCTTCTTTAAGGGCCTGCCGCTGGACCTGGAGGTGAGCCCAGTGACGGTGAGCGCAGTTTCCAGGCAGCGGGGCTGCTGGTTCTTCCCTTTCTTTTTGATTTTCTGGCGACAAGTGATCTGGTTTTCTGCCTTTTGCTTTTGCTATCACCCTCCTTTGAGAGCGTCATAAGCTCCAGAACGCGTTCACAAGCTTCAACATCTGTCTAGAAACAGCGTCACAAACCGGTCTTGCAATAGGCAGATTTGCAAAAGTCTCTTAATCTGTTTTGAAGATAGTTGGTGTTTCTTGAAGATGGTCGAATGCTGCAGCAATAGATGGCCAAGTGTGAGTTGAGGGCCATGGGCGTCAAAGCTTCAAGGTTGTTGGCACTGGTGAACGAAGTAAATGCCAATCATTGGGACACCATTTAAGCAACCCCGTGCTATCCTTGCCGCTGCATTGCCCCGCAAGACGAACCATATTCTTTGGCAATCGGACACGAAATAGGAGCATTCAAAATGCGCATCTGGTAACACTGTGATACCCAGTCAACCATTCAACCTAGACGAGTTTGATCAGTTTTTGGAAATCTGGGAGACTTCTCAGTCGACTGCCCTTCTGCCTCTTTGGCCACTTCCTCAGACATGTCTTGTTCTCCCTGCAGCTCATCACCACCATCAAGAACCAGCGCGGCGTCATCTCGTCCCACACGAACGAGTACATTGGCAACCTGCGCAGCAGGATTGCAGTCAAAATGAGCCAGACCCCGGCTCGTATCCGCCTACTCTCGCGGGGCCGGGAGCTGGTTCACGACGCGCGCTTGGCCCGCCAGGAGAACCTCGTCATGGGCGCGCACATCCAGGTGGCGCCGCGCATGCAGGACGACCGGCCGCTGCCGTTTGAGGAGGAGGAGCTCCCGGGGGTGGTGCTGTCCAAGAAGGAAGAGGTGGGCTCCGAATCGATGCTTTTGGTTCTAGTTTTCTCGTCTACACAAGCTGGTGCTTATTGAAGTAGGTCAGGCTGCAAAGGTCCGACGTTCGGAAAGGGGGATCAAACGTTCGGAAAAGGGGAGTCGTCGTTGCCAATGAGGAACACGAAATTCTGTCTGGTTCGGCTCCCCTTCGGATTTGTTGTACACCTTAGAAACGTCAACCTCATGGGGTCCTCTTCTCTGACAAGCTTGCTTCTGAGTAGGTCTCAGGAGCGACGGCAGCCTCCATTGCTTTCCAAATATACGATTTTACGGGCGACCAAGTTTGCCCCCTCTCTCGTCCCCAAGTTGCCTGGCCGTTGGTTGGTTTTCGCTTTCAATCAACGGTCCATCGCCTCCCTTCCATCGTTTGGCTCTTTAACCCGAGCAGAATACTGTGCTCACGCCATACTCTGATTCTGATCCCCCGTTCGCAGGTGTACGAGGTGCTCTTCAAGCTGTGCGGCTCGAATGCGGCCAAGGTGCGCGAGGGCGCACAGGAGGTGCTCCAATTGCTACCGACGCACCCTGGCATCCTGGCCGACCTGTACTGGATCCTGGAGGCGAAAACGGCGGACGAAGTGCACGACCTGCTGGACCAGCTGTTCGGCGCGAAGGAACGGCTGCTCTACACGCTCCAGGTAAGTGTTGGTAGGAGGAAGGTGGTCGTTGTGAGAAGGATCCACACCCGACTTGCTTTCACTTATAGCTCAGCAGATTGGGAAGGTGGCCGGCTGCTTCACGCGCTCCAGGTTTGAGTCTGGATACTGTTGCCCGGGACTGGTGATGTGTAGCCGAAATGGTCATGAGTTGGCTGCCTTCAAACTCCATGAATCTGGAATAGCTGCTGAGACGACTTTTGTCTGATGCTGATAGGCCCAGCCCTTTTGCGCCTTGACCATTGCGAGATTGTTGATATGGATCGTAGGCTGTTTCTGTCTGCAAATTGCCGCCGCCGCCGCCGTTGCTGCCTTACTCCCCTTGCAAAGCCAGGCACACGTCCAGCCCGTTTGGTTTGCTAGAAGGATTTGCTAAGAGGATGATTGTCCATCCTGCTTACCAACTATCCTTTCCTTCCTGCCAGGTCCTCGACGGTGTGCTCCAGCCCGCCAACCGCAAGCTCGACTCCCGCGCCTTCACGATGCGCCAGAAGCTGCTCGACTTCCGGTGCGAGAGCTACCTCACCGGCGTCTTCGGCGCCGACGCCCTCCCGACGAACCTCGACGCCGCCGCACGCAAGAGCCTCTACATGTCCGCGCTGCGCATCCTCCGGCAACTGCTCATCGTTCACAAGACCACGCCCAATATCCCGACTGAGGAACTAGACGCGGATGCGCGCGCAGGCGCGCTAAAGCGCGCCGAGGAGCGGGCGCGGGTACGCGCCGGGGCGCCCCGGACGCGGGAGGTGAAGCCGGCCGGAATCAACGACGTGCCAGACCTGGTGGTAAAGATGATGCGGCTGACGTGGGCGATGGCCGTCGGGCAGCCGGCGTTCGTGGCCTCGGACGCGCCGTTCGACTCGTTTCCGGCACCCCCGCCGCAGGAGCCCGAGACGGAGGAGTCGCAGTGGGCGCCGCCAGACGCCGAGGAGTTCATTTGCAAGTAAGAAATCGGAATATCTCGTCATTACAAAATCTTTTGGCCATAGGGAACACGCAATACGAAAACTTGCAGTTGCATCCTTGACAATGCGAATTCTGATTGTTGAATGTGGTGGTCAGAAGCACGCAGTGTATCAGCTTCTTGTGGTCGAAGTTGGCGGCACGCCGTGCTTCTCCCGACAGCTTCTACAATTCACTTGAGCTCTTTTGGAGCACAGCTCGGATGCCTTGCACGACAGGTCGCAAGAATATGTTCTCTGGGGCTTTTATTGATGCAATTTTTTTAAATGTCGATACCTATTTGCCTCATGTTCGTTTTGTCCTGGACAGATGGAAATGGCTCTCAATCAGAACGAAGAAGAGCTCTTCTCAGGGAACTATCTTTTCTTTCTCGCCCAGGGACGGCCTGGACCTCCTCCAAAAGGCCATCGCGACCAGCGAAGAGTCGTCTGCCGCCTTCTACCAATCGCCCAACTTCGCCCGCTTCGCCGTGGACATTGTCCTGCGCGCGCCGAACCCCTACATCCGCCACGAGGGCGGCACCTTCCTCTACGGTTCCATCCACGACTCCACCAACGTCGCCAAGCAGCTGCACGCAATGATCAACGCGCGCGCGCTCGCGGACACGCTCCCGCGCCAGAGCAAGGAGTTCTGGAACCTCTTCTGCCGGCTGCTCCTCAAGTGGCCGGACCAGGAGGTCTCGGTGCAACTGCTGAAGGAGGAACTAGTGTGGCTGCAAAACGCGCCGGCGGTAATGGATGAAGACGAGGACGAGGGGCTGGAGGGCCACCTGAACGTGCTGCGAACGCTGGTGAAAGCGTTCCCGCGGTACCGCCTGCTCGGTTTGCCGCTGGGGAAGCCGCAGGGGCACGCGCTGTGTGAGAAGGTGAGGCGAGGCGGCTGGCTCGGGGCTCCGTGTATTCTGACAGGCATGCTTTTACCTGGAAGGGCTTCCTCTTTCAAAAGGAAGGGTAGAGCACTGGATCCGTTCCCTTGAGGTGCCAATTTGCCCAGGGGAGGCAGATTGTTCTCGCGACAGGGTGTTTAGCTCCATTACTTCCGCTGACAATTGAGACTCTGGATTTCTGGTCTCAATGAATTCCGCATCGACCTGGGACGCTGGATTTCAGAGGCGTCGACGTATCCTTAATTTGACGGGTCTTCGTGCCAATATCAAACCTCATGCCAGCACAGTACTTCCTCTCTGTCGTATCTCGGTGCTTAGCACGTTTGCATGCAACTCCCGACCCCAGACATTCAAAGGATTTTGATGTCTGCAGGACCTCCCTAATATGTCTCGCCGTAAGCTGTGCTAACGGGTTACCTTCTTGCCTCTCTTGCAGTTGATTAAGCAGTTCCTCTTCCCCGAGGCGGTGCTCCTTCAGGGCGACGACCTCGAAACGCCCCGGAGCGCAACCGGCGCCAGCAAGCCGCTGGAGGAGCTGGTCTTGCAGGAGGCAAAGTGTGGGACGCAAAAGTCGCGCCAGGCCGCGTTTTCGCTGCTCGAGGAGCTCGCGCACGACTACCTCCCCAACTTCCTGGTCATCAAGGACCTGCTGCTCAGGTGAGGGCGATGATTTTGCTGTGGGGATGTTTTCTTTCAATGACGAGTTGCTTCTGCTGTAGGGATGTTTGTTGAGTCACGCAGCTGCTCCCGAAGCGTTTGCAGTGGAGCCTTGCAGGACCTATCGCTGAGGTCATCTGCGGTTATGTTCATTCGCTAGGTTGGTCGGAGTTCTCATTTGCGGGCAGGAAAACGGGCACTTTGAAAGGGGATTGTTTCATTTGCCTTCTCAATCATTTGTTGGCGACAATAATGCTCAAAGTTTCTAGAAGCTTTACATGCTTTTGTCTCAACGCCGCAACAGCACAGGGAGTTTTCTACCATTCAACTTCTCCCTGCTTGTTCATATCCGCTTCTTAGGAACCTTCACGCTTCTCAAGCTCATAAGGTTCTGGTTCCGGAAATCTCCACTGCCTACTATTCGTACGGAACCAGCCGACACAGCCTGCATCGTCCCTGCGTGACGTCCTTCAGAAGATGGCCCCTCAAAAGTCGAAGCGGTAGGATCGGAGGCACTGTACATTGTTCATTTGAACACGAACAAAAGCCCGGTCCAAACATGTCGAGCAGAACATAACATTCCTGCCATTGTTTGCCCAGGCTGCACTTCCGGACGGATCTGCACGACTGGGAGGCGGCCCCCAGCTACAGCCGCAAGACGGTGGGCAACTTCGTGGGCCTCAAGAACGCGGGCGCCACGTGCTACATGAACAGCGTCTTCCAGCAGCTCTACATGCAGCCGCAGGTGCGCAGGACCATCCTCGCGGCCGACGAGTGCGAGGACCTGGAGCGCAAGGACTCGGTCTTCTACCAGGTGAGAAAAGGGGCTTACGCCCCAGCCCGCCTTCGTTCTCGCTCTAGCGGAATCTGCAGTCGTCTTCGCTTTTCTCTTCTATTTCTAAAACGATGACTTCCAAACGTTGGACTCGGACATGGAGCGCAACGACTCGGTCTTCTACCAGGTGAGAAAAGGGGCTCGCATTGCAGCCCGCCTTCGCCTAGCTTGCTCCGGTCTTCTGGTCTTGCTGAATCTGCAGTCGCATTCGTTTAAGTTCCCGTTCTTGAAGAAGTCGGTCCTTCAGTGTGAATACAAACCTTGAAGTTGAGTGGAGGTAGTTCAGACTTCTCCCCTCCTAAGTCACTTCTTTGGGCTGCGGAGCGCACATGATTTGAGGCCAGTCTGCGGCAGGATTGCTGACTATCCTCATCGCTGATCAAGCAGGCTCTGATGACAGAGCTACTCAAACCGTGTTCGTCGTCTGTTGGACGTTGTTGGATATGTATCAGCAGGCCTTCAAAATGATGCATTGCTACAGTTCAATCATCGTCCTTGCACCGAAAGTAGGAAAGATTTGCACGTATGCCAGTATCCTGACAGTAGCCGCCCGGCCTTCGCAGCTGCAAGCCATGTTCGGGGCCCTTTTGGCTAGCAGTCTGGACCACTACACCCCGCAGGGCTTTTGGGCGGCTTACCGGGACATTGACGGCCAGCCCATCAACCTGCGGGAGCACCAGGACGCCTTTGAGTTCTTCAACGTCCTCTTCGACCAGGTAACGTCCTCCGCTTTTGCAGCGCAATTTGCTGGTCCTTCAACGTACTTTAAACTCAAAGCCAGGGTAGGCTGATCATCTTGACCGCTGATGCAGCCAGGGTGGAGCTTCCATTACTTTCTCGATTGAGATCCGTTGACTGGCTTGCAAGCGAGTGGAACTTTCTGTATGGCTGATGACCCTTTCTCGCGCAGGTCGACGAGAAGCTCAAGGCGAAGGGCCATAAGCCGACGCTGACCGAAATCTTCGGGGGAACGTTTGCACAGCAGGCAAGCTTACCTATCGTTAGTTGATGCTTCACACACTACCCTTTACAATCGTGTGCCCTCATAAAGCGACCCTTGCGGCGGAGTTCACTTCATGCTTCATTTGCGGATATGCACCTCAACGAGACGTTCTAGCGCTTGAAGACGCTCATCAAGACAAGCACGCCTTGTCTTTGAGCAAAATTGTGAAGTAATCTTGCCACGTGTTACTTTATGAATCATGCGTCTCAGCTGCCGCTGATCCTGGTCCAGGTTATCTGCCGAGGTTGCCCGCATCGGAGCGAGCGGGAGGAGGCGTTCAACGCCCTCGGGGTGGAGGTCAAGGGCAAGCGGGACCTCCAGGAAGCGCTGGTGAGTTGGCAGCCCTCGGATAATTACCTTCTTCTGTGATTCTTTATTCACGGGTTTGAAGTGCGGTTCTTGTCAAAGCCGCTTTGGCTGGCCATCGAAACTTGTTTCGTGACCGCCTGCCTGAATTGTACGGACAAGCTCAGATTCGTGGCCAAGTGTGTTCTTTCAAAGGCCATCTGCGATCAAGTACCTAAAGCTCCTACTCCTGAGTTTCCAAAGATTTCTAACGTCTCCTCAGGCTCTAGTGGTCCTGCATGAGTGGGTACACAAAGCCTGGGATCCACTGGGGTACACTGCGAAAGATGAGCAGTCTGATGGTCGCCTCCTTTGCTCTGCAGGAGTCGTTTGTGAAGGGCGACCTGCTGGAAGCGGACAACGCGTACGACTGCGCCATCTGCAACAAGAAAGTGGACGCGCTCAAGCGCGTGTGCGTCAAGACGCTTCCGCACGCGCTCATCGTGCACCTCAAGCGCTTTGACTTCGACTATGAGACCATGCAGCGGCTCAAAGTCAAGGTGGGCACTTGCGGATCAGCCTGAAGCTCGAGACGCAGAGTTCCTGTTTCGAGCCTGACCCTAAGGATTGCGTTGTGCGATCCCCTCCTCGTTTGGCGGTTCGCTGACGACGAAAAAGAAGGGCTTTGGTGGGGAGTTCAGCTCGCGCTCACAGTGGGCAGGTAACTCCGTGATGCATTTACTTCTTGAAAAGATGCCGGCAAGACGTCTGTAAGTTTTGACTGGCCCCTCTCGGTCCTTCTCCAAGCCGAGTTGCCTGGTTTGGTTGGTGGTAACTGGCTGACCTGCTATTTGTTGCTTGTGTACAGGACCGCTTCGTATTCCCCATGCATTTAGATATGCACCCTTATACTGTAGAGGGCCTCGCAGCTAGGTGAGCTTTTCTGCCAAACCCTAAGTCCTCCATCAGGCTGTTGTGTCCCTATGTCTTCCATCAAGTTCTTGTTCTCCCAAGCGTCTTCAAGCTTTCCCAGATCAGGTCGATCTGTTGGACACTCGAAAGCGCCCGTTGCACCTGGCGTAACCGCTCATCTCTGGTTCTCGGAGCCGAGTCTGAGTACTGTGACGTCAAGTCTTTGGTCGTTTCAGAGGAACGTAACGAACATGGTTCTGTTATGTTGCAAAGTGGTGACTGCAGAAGGCCATTCAAACGTTCTTTGCAAATTGGTGACTGCGGACTGACCCTGCTGTACATTCCCTAACATTGCGAATGAACTTTTGCAGCGAGAATAACGCGTCGACGAGCGAGGACAACGACGGCGCGAGCACGGTGGTGATGCGTCCGGACGCTTACTACCAGTACGACCTGGTGGGCGTCGTTGTACATTCTGGGACCGCCTTCGCCGGGCACTACTATTCGTACATAAAGGAGCGGGATGGGGACAAGCCGTTCGGCAACAAGGACCCCAACGCGCATGGGTGAGCGCAGCACTTGTGTTGGTTGTGGGAGTTCTTGGGGTAAAAGCGTTGATACTTTCCACAAATTCAGGATCGTGCACTTGCTGTGGAGTCTGGAAGAACTCTCGTTATCAGGTAGATTTCTCAAGATCGATGGTAAACGCTTGAAGGGGCGCAGCAGCCACGACATCCAGTTGAAAAGGGGTTCTAATTTGAAGTTACCGTGGTTACTATGCCACAAATGGGTTCAGTGTTTCGCTTCCACCGATATGCTTTTCATGTCAAACTCCCAGGCATTCTTGACTTTCATTTTTCCTCAGTTACTTTTAGTGTCAGCCCATTGTAAAAGTTCGTCGAACAGCGGCCTTATTCTTTTGCCGACATTCTGCTCTATGAGGTCATCTCGAGTCTTCATCGCTGCCCCGCTTGCAGGTGGATGGTGTTTGACGACAAGCGCGTGGAGCCGTACAACGTTGCGGACCTCGAGAAGGACTGCTTCGGCGGCAAGTTCGTGCCGGAGGCGTACGACAACGGCCTCAAGCCCATGCAGGAGTTCGACCGCCCCAACAGCGCCTACATGCTGCTGTATGAGCGGTCCACCCCTGTGGAGGTTAGCGAGGTAAGAAGGTCTGGGGTTTGTTGGGTTTGGGGTTCCAATCGTAGTTGCGATGCGGTGCTGTCAATCAGACATTGTCAACGGTGAGTCTTTTTGGGCCCCAACAGCTCCTAAATGCTGCTGTACGAGCGGTCCACCCCCGTGGAGGTTAGCGAGGTGAGATTAGCGAGGTCAACTCGTTTCTAAGAATCGGTACAAGTGACGGACCTGCAGCTGCTGGTGGTTGCCGTGTCAAGAACAAGCGTTCCGGCGGTTCGCACTTGCTTGTCAGGGCTTACGCCTGTGCTCCGGGGTTACAATACGAAAGAGGAAGCGACCGTGTTCGATTAGCAAACGCTGATCCTTTTATGATTTCCAATTGCTGGAATTAGAAGCAAAGTTCGGTTCCCGCCCTTTCGCCTCCCCTGACGCATCCCCGAGTGCTGATCGGTCTTACTAATCTCAAATGGTTGCAAATCAAGCACGCGTTCGGTCGGATTATCTCTCTCTTCATCCATTCACATTCTTCTGCCTGCAGCAGTCGTCCCCTGAAGCATCCCCATCGACTGCCGCTGATGGCGATGCGGTCGCTGAGGTCGAGCCGAAGGGAGACCTGAAAAAGCAGCTGGAGGACGCGGTCAGCAAAACGTCACCGGGCTCAGCGTAAGTACAGTCAAGCCACACTAGGGCCGTTTTCTTCGTTGGCTGATGGCCCTTCTGGAACTGACTACACTTAGGATTTGTTGACGCTTCATTTTCGAGTGGTCTCATCAGAGTCGAAGAGTCCCTTTGTCCATGGGCTGTCACTCGGAAATTTCAACGATCTAGTGATGCTATCGAGGTCGTTGTCGCAGCTCTATGCTCTCTCTCCACATGTATCAGCTATTTCGAGTCATGAATGTGGTTTCGATTTGCCGGGCTCTTCAGAGTCGTCGTAGGAATCAGTGGGCGCTTCCAATGACTGCAAATCTGTTGTCATTTCTGCGAGGCGTCACTTCTTACGCGGTTGCAAGAGTTCGACCTGTTGTATTGACGTTGTTCTCATCTGCAGGCGGAGGGGTTCCGTGCACATGCCACCATCTATACACCGGATTGTGTGGCAGGAAAACCTACAGTAAGTGATTCGCGTCTCGACCTTCCAAGAATTCGCTTCCGAGGATTGTCTGGACGGTTCTGGTTTCCTCCTCCCATTCGAATCTGCAATTTTCGGGCGTAGAGTGCTTTGGCTCTGAATTTGTGGTCGAAACTCAGCATCCGGGGTCGAAAGACTTTGATCTAGGATCTGGAGTTCGCTATCCGTCGAAGTAGGACTAGCTACTCTTTTCTTGTTGAGCTTGCATGCATTGGATCAATCCTTCAATGATGGAACCTGTACTCTTGTGACTAAATTGTGTCTCCAAAGGTGTCCTTTCCCTTCTGGTAAGTTTGCTCTGATCCGTTGCTTTTGATCTGCAGGTCTGTTAGCGAAAGTCATCTCCTAGACAGCGACTACTTCAGCTTCCTGCTGCAGCTGGCGACCTCTTGTCTTCAGACGTACGAGAAAAGGTACACCCAGATCCCCTTGGGGTTCCCGATAGCAGGACCTCCAAACCTGCTGAAAATTTCACAGCCCTTCTCAAGCCCCTTCAGAAGCCGTTTGTCCAGCACAAATTTGACTTGCTTTTGAGTCAATACGTGTTTCTTAGGTAGTAAATACTGCACGCAGTGCACTTAGTCAGGTCAAACGGCCTCGTTCTTTCTGGGGGTCATAAATTTGAGTCAGCTTTGAAGTCTTTGTATCACCCCACACGCTAGTCAGCAGACTTGAATCGATCACACCAGATTTGAGGGTAGCAACAATGGAAGCAGAAGAGGTTGACTACGCCGACGCACTTGTTATAAAGTATACCCGGTTTGTGCAGGTTGCGTGGGGCGGAGCAGGGCCAGGAGGAAGGGGTGCAAATCGCCAAGGCGAGCGCCGAGTTGTTCATCGAGTTCCTCATGCGGGTCTATCTGCGCTCGCACAAGGACCTGCGGACAGATCTCCGGCAGTGGAAGGTGAGCTAAAGGGCTCGCTTGTTATGCACCACTCAATGGGGCGAAGTTTGGGGGGTGTTAACAGGGTTTGAAGCTTCGGCAATGCAAAGATTGGTTATCCCCTTTCTTTTGGTTTCTCCCATCAGAAGTTTGCTTACGGGGTGCTCGTTGCAGTTCACAAATTACGGAACGAAGAAGATCAATGCGTTGGCATTCGTACCCGCAGTGTGTCCGAGCTGTTCAGAACCGTGAGCAAAATTATCCAGGCGGTCTTGCCAAGCTCATGCCTTTCATATCTAGCCTTTCGACGAGCAGGCACGTAGCAGTAGTCATAACGCCGCTTGACTGCGACTGCACCCGAGTGCATGAGCAAGACGCCCTATGTTCAACGTGATAGCCTAGCACACAATGTAGAGTCAGAAGTCCCAATCCAACATTATAACCTAAAACTCGTGTCCTTCGTTCGCAGGCGGTGATCATGACGTTCCTCCAGAACAGCGCCCACTTCACGCACCACTTCCTGTTGCGCCTCCTCGACAACCAGGAGTGGCTGCGGGAGGGACTCCTCTCGTGCAACTCGGACGAGGTCCGGACGGTGAGTCACCACAAGTCGAAACGTCCTGAAAACTCGAGTACTAATATAGTCGGAAACTTGAATGTTCTATATGTTGGAGACACTTGGTTGGGATGATATGAATGGCAGCTGAGTGCATCTCCACTCCCAGCACGTTCCCTAAATGCTTGTCTTTCTAAGCGCAGTCCTGAATGAGGGTCAATTTTTTGTTCCCGTTCACAGCGTAGTAAATGTCACTGCAACAACTTGCTATCGTGGCAGTTGATTGACGATTGAATAACGTTACCATGAGCAACCCACGACGGACAGCCTCCGGACAATCTCTGCCCGCAAAAAATGTCCGCAACTTCCCTGTTACGGTGGTTTGTCTAACCCACCAATTTTTCTTTGTGGCAGGTGATTGGAGACTGGGTGGTGATGGCCATGACGGCGGCCGCGGAGTACAACAAGGGCCGCAAGGAGGACCCCATGCGGCTGGGCCTGTTCCTCGACATGCTTGCGCACATCGTCAAGGACTGCGGCAGGCTCAAGGCGTACGTCAAAGAGGTGAGGCTGCTGCGGATTTCGTGAAAGAGCGAGCGCTTACACCAATTTTGCTTTGTAGCGTTTACAACTGTGAGGCGTGCATCAAAGAGGTGAGGCTGCTACAGCTTGTTAAAACGTGGCCTCAAGCATTGGTACCTCTTGCAAAGTTCACACCGTTGATCGCCCACTCTGAGTGTTTCTGCGGCCCAACTCTGTGAAAGCTTTGAAATGCCTTCGGGTGAGGCGGCCAGGTTCGCCCAGGTGCGCAATATCTGAACTGCAGGATCCTGGCACCTCAAAGTCCTGCCTGTTGGGTTGCTCCGTTGGGTTCGCTGCTTTGTTCTGCTTGGTGTTCAAGGAAGCAGATTGTCGAGCTCATACTTCTCTGATCGCTGTTGTATGCAAACACGGGACGCTTTGGAATTTCCGACCTTCTTGACGCGCTCTTTGATGCTAGCACCTCCGTGAAGAGCTGTGCTTACGATCTCGCACGCGTCTTTGTGTCCAGTTGATCGACATCCTGACTGCGTATGCCAAGATTGGGACCCGCCAGAAGATGGAGCTGTTGCAGGAGAAGCACGTCTTCCTACCGCAGCTGGTAAGCTGCGGCCGCCTAAACTCCCGTTGTGCTCCTTTCTGGACAAATCTAGGCATCATTTCGCGGTTGTCCTTGGTATTAAGCTGCTGCGGGAGACATCGCCAGTCTTCCTTTGATGAGCTCGTCGGGAGCTGTTCTGGGACTTAGGATCTCGGCTAGTGGGATTGACGTCGCCAATCTTTCAAACAAATTTGTCAGGAGTTAGTGCGGAGACTCTTTGGGCTTCAAGCCGGGGCAGGTCGTATTGGCCTTCATTTGTTCTGCTGTAAAAGGTCGTCTGCATTTAGAACAGCTATGTCGTGACCTTCCTAGAATCGCACCGACTGCTTTCTGCTTCTCGCATGTAGCGCCAGTAGTTCAGCCCTACTCTCAGGAGGGTTCGCCTGGTTTGCATTGTCAGCGTGTCTATTGTTTTTCAAAGGTGCAAATAGCTTCAAACCAAAGGGACCCACACGGTTCTAGGGGGAAACTCGCTCTGGTCCGCTTAAACTGGCACACCCATCATGATTGTCAAGCAAGTGCCCCTTCAGTCCTGTTCGTTACGTCGAAATCCCCCTCCGTATGCAGATCTGTCCCTTTCGCTGATTTGTCCAATGAAAAGCTATGCCGGTTCTGAAGCGTGTCAGCCTTGTTCGCTTGCAGGCTTTCAACGCTCTCCAGGACAAGATCACCGCTTTCAACTCGGAGGAGTGGGAGGCGCTCGTGCGGTGCTTTGCGGAGCTTCTGCCTTGCTACGACCTGACACCCATCTGCAGTGAGTGCACGCAGACGACTCTAGCTCTTCCTCTTACGACTGTCTCCACGCTTCATGCCTATCAGCAAGCTCCGTTTCTGCAAAGAGCCTTTTTCTGGTTGTTCTATTCCTCCCTGTTCTTTGAGCAGATTAGGATGGTGAATTGCGTTTGTCATGACTATCTGTGCTTTTCTGTCGCATTCGATGACCCCTACAGCCCGAAGTTCTTCTTCTTCCATCGAGGCGTTTAGAGCGGCTTTTTCCGGCCTCGTCAAGTCCACTGTCTTGCCTAAGTTTTCAGTCAACCGGGGGCCCTTGATCGTGTTCCGATGCTTTGAGTGCCTCTTTTGCAGAGCAAGGCACCGCCACCAAAGCGGCGACGGACAAGTCGCTTGGGCAGCTGAACCCGTACAAGGCCCCCGACTCGCCGCTAGTCCCACTGACCGACCACATGTTGGACTGGGTGATCTACCGGGAAGAGCTCTGGCAGCTTATGGTAAGGGCTTCTCTTAAGTTGATTCGGATCGTTATTGCCGGGCTACTTTCTATCTTCGTTCGATAGGCCGAAGGAGCAATTGAAGGAAAGGCTGGCGGTCCTGAAGAGGAGGCAAAAGATCGCCGGGTCTTCGGTAGCCTTTCTGGAGTTATGCTTGGAGCTCAGTTGACCCGGCGTTTTTAAGCGGCGGTAGGCCTTTAGCGGAGGGTCCTTTCCTGATCACCATTTCAAATATGCTTGCTTGGACTTTTCAGGTTGTCTTTTCAGCTAGATTGGCCTGGTTTCAGATAGCCGCGGATCTTCTGCTCAAGTGTCCCTCGATATACCGCTCGATCTGCTTGATTGACTAGATCTCTGATCTCGTCCTTGCGTTACGCAGTTTGAGAAGTGCCACCAGATGCCGGAGCTGGTGCAGCTGATGCAGTTCTGCTCCTGGGAGAACCCCAAGTTCACCGCGGTAAGGGCCGCTCCTTGCAATCCGCTTGAACCCGCTTGTTGCGAAAAGCTTTGTATGAAGCAAAAGGCAGACCAACCTCCACGTTGATTCACAAGACCGGGGAGTTGATCACGCTAGTATGGCAAGTCAATCCTGGTGATCGTACAAACTCTGTACCTCTTCAAGGCCTTGAACGGGTTAAGCAGTGCCACGTTCGTGTCATCGAGGTTTTAGTAACCCAAAATTCGCGGTTGACGTGGACTCTTGCAGTTGGGAGCCCTTCATAGACAGCACGGTCTTGCAACTTACATGCAGACTGTGTGGGCTTGGTCGGTTGCGTGTAATTATTCATTGCTCAATGTCAATCATTCAAATTGGTCGTTGAAAAGGGCCTCTCACGTGCTGTTCTTTGTCCTCCCTGCAGCAATTGCTCGGCCGGCTGCTCAACTTCATTGCGGACGCGCTGAGCCGGGACTGCCACATGATGCCCACCATCCTCGCGCGGATCCTCGAGATCAAGGACTCGTACCAGCGGGTGAGTCCTATGATTCAAAAAATAAGATATAAAATTCATCAGTCATTCAATATCAGATCTATTGAATATGTAGTAAGTATTACGATTATTCTCGAGCCACGAGTACGTAGTACTTTCAACCCCCCGAACCCATGAGAGTTATGGCAAGGGTCACAGGTCTTGTACCAGTATCGATCGTAACAGTACTCGATCAGGTGCTGCATCTTTGATATGCCCTTTTTCGGTGACTCTGAAGCAGCTTATGCTTCATTCAGTCCTAACTATGCATACATCTCGTTTGTTGGTGCTTGGGATTGTCATGAAACAAGCACGCTTGACGAGCTGGAGCTGGTCTTTTGTGCATTTTTTGCAGACCCGGCACATGCTGCTGTTCGACGGGGACAACAAGACTGAGTCGCTGACGGATCAGATTCTGGATGGGGAGGTGGGATCTAACATCCTTCTGCTCATGTGCACTTCTCCTTACCGTCCTTGCCTTGCAGTCCTTCTGCTCACAGCTTTGCCCAATTATAATTATTCTCAGCTTGTCGTGGTCTATTTGCTTCTGTGTTTGGTTTAGAAACTGGTCAGCAAAGGATATTCGAAGGCCTATGGTAGGGGCTTGAGCGCAATCCTGGCTGCATTTGATTCCTGTTCCTTGCGGCTTTTATTCTTATTCTGGCGGGGAGCGAGATACAAAGTACGCCCCTTTGGGTCTAAATTCTTGACATCACGTGGCTGCACCAATCTTGCGTCTCCCAAAGCTCGCTACCTTCTTTGATGGCGTGTTTGCTTCTAGTCGACTCTGCCTTCGGCAGACTGCTCCTCGCAACCGCCAATTTCAAAAAGCCGGGTAGGTGAAAAGTGATAACATTCTGCTTTGTTTCCACAGACGCAAGAAACGAAACGGCGATGGCTCATCCAACTCGTCCTGAGCCTGCACCGCTTGAGCCCGCTGGTCGGCCGGACGATCCGCCAGAACCGGCTCAACGGGGAAGACGGCTGGGTGCACATCTTGAGTTACATGGAATCCAGGTGGCTCCCGACCGCGAATGAGAACCAGCGACTCCACGCAGAGCAAACGATAGAGGGGGTGAAGGCGATGCTTACACCGCCCACAAAGAAAGAGGTTGCTGCACGAGCAGCCTCCTGATTGCTTGTTGGCAGAGTGAGGGGGGATTAGACGGAGGGGTGACGGGTGAGAAAAGGCCCATGTGAGTTGGGCTTGGCTGACTGGTATCGTCGGACAGGTAGAACCGCCGCCGGGGTGCCGAGAACCTTCGGCGGGCGTGCCTGTCTGGAGATTGTTTGTCCGGATATTTGAGTATTCGGTTGTACATCGATAGGTACCATACGTGTACAGAGATAGCAAGCAATAAAGCTTCGGTTACGGCCGTTTTGTTATTCGTGCGAAGATACTACGTATCAATTACCAGATGTCAATGTGCTCTCAGTGCATTTGTCTACGAACGTGACCTGAAGCCAAAGATGTCTTCGAAGTGCTAGTGACCATCCTGTGTGACACCCACATCCAAGACAAAGTACAGATGTCCACATTTGCCACACCGAATTGCCGGATTGTTACCGTGGCATCTCGGGGGTAATGAATATTCGAAGTCGCTTGCATAATCATTCCCTCAGAGGCAGCTCGAGTTACTGACGATCGATCAGAGCATAGCTCTAGGCATTGGGTCCCCGGCATGTGCAAATATGCATGCAAATACATCAGTGGACATGATATGGTGCTAAAAATCCTAGCATTCTTGGTTACCTTAGAGTGGATGATGACGGTCGTCTAAAGTTTTAAGGACTTAGTCCTCGACTTGATCCATGGTAGTGCAGACGTTCAGACGTGTACTTGCATCAGAACCTTTTGCACAAATGGCGCGGCGCTGGCGTAAGCGCGCATCTAAATATGAGTCGAGGCTCTTCGGATATAGTACAATTCCTCCGACATTTCTTCCGGCTGGACTTACCGGACCGCGGCGTTCTAATGCGCAGCAAGGCGCATGCAAACAGTGATC
>DF237603.1:24551-46389 GCA_000708835.1 Klebsormidium nitens
TTTTTCTAGGTTAGGGTTTTAGTGTTTGGTTTGAGCTTACTATTCCTACCTCTTACTATTCCTAAACTGTGCCGTCATATCGTCACCCATGCATGATGAACTTGCGGAAGTGTATCATCATGGGCTCAACGTCAACTTTGCTCAACCAGGATCAAACTTTGAACTGTTCTTCAAGTTGTTGGCCGGTTTGAAAGTTTGGAGACGGATCGATTCAACGGCCATTGATGCGGACCCTTGCGTTTCAGACTCTGATGCGCTCTGGTGTGCATTCTGGAAAAGAGCATTATGGAATTACATGACTTAAGAGTAGCTTTAGATGTGACCAATAAATGATCATGGAGATAATTGTCTTGCTCAGCAGTACCGTTCAGGGCTTCGCCAGGCTTCAGATCAATCACCCGCAACTATCGATGTCTATGAGGTTGGCCCTTCGATTGTCTCAGCCTGTTCTTAGTTGATTTGACTACTTTAAGAACTACAAAATCATTCGCCAGTACTCTTGCCTACTGCGTAACTGAGTAGTCACATCGCCTTCGCGCAACGGCTTCTCCCAACGCAAGCTGATTCGCAACCGTTTCGCAAACAAGGCGTCACATCAAGGATTTATCGCGGACTACCTCTCTGCTGACCTGAGAATACGCCATACGGTTGCGCACAACATTAATTAACAGCTCAAAGCTTGATGCTAGGTATAGAAGGTAAATGGCAAGGGAAGTGTTCACTGAGCAAGGTGTTCACTACCATTCAGAAGCGCCCGGGCACCTCAACTAACAACCTAAACCCAAAAGGTTACGCGCTCTGCAACCCCTAACCCACCCAACCACCAAAGTAACCCTACCCGTTCCCCAAGTGTTGAACACTCCGTTTAGCAAGGACTTCCGTTACCGAAGCGTAGAAAGTGAGGCAGTCAGATACCTGTCATCTGTTGGTGTCCGAACTGACGACCGCAAACCTCAGAGATTGAAATTAGGTGGTATTTAATGATGTCCCGTTTATGGTCATCATGAGATCATGATGCCATTTCATGAGCAGCTGCCCCGACCGTCGATCGTTCAGCCCGCGAACTATGGCCCTCAAATCGCTCCGGAAACTGCACCCTAGCGAACGTGGCGGCTCGGACTTGACGGACACCTTGTGAGGTGACAACTGTTCGGCATCGCACATACTTAACGATAATTGGACTTGCGGAAGCTAAGTGGGAATAAAGTCCTTGCTTCCAAGAGTATGCAGATCTAAGAGTAAGACTAGCCGATTCCTGGTAAATCAAAAAACTCCAGCTAAGACCCTTTCCTGAGCAGCTGGTTGATCAAACCTCGGGCTTTGAACAAAACGCCGAGACTTCTGCTTAGGGCGGCACATAGTGCGCTCAAAGAGGGCAACAGCCTTTCCATTCTTGAAGCTCCCTCCAAATATCAGACCTGCCTTTCAACTCCTGATATCCTTATGAGCAGTAGACATCCAGTCGCAAGATCCAGGGCTGCCTGCACTTCGTTCGCCGCTGGTCAACAGGATGAACGGTCACGGACCCAATTGCAAAGCTCCAAAAGTAACCGCCCGCGAGCGAGAGCCAAGATGGACTACCTTCTCCTTCTCGGTATTGTGCTCCCTTGTGATCGCGCTAATGATTGTTCTTACAGTCCAGCTCATCGTTCTGTCTTCGCGTCAGAATTTCTTCGCAAGCCGCGGGAATTGGCGGCCTAGCGAAAAACGTTTCAACGGAGAGGAAGGAGATTTGGAGAATGAGACGGAATTCTTTACCGCAGTGTCAAGCTTGGAGGAGCAGATGGACAGAATTCATGAGATGCTGGCGGAGTTGCAGCTTGACACAAAGGTAAGCAGGCCTGGAGAGGTAGTTCTTCTTGCGAATCTAGTTGGGTTGCTCTTCTACCCTCAAACTCAACTCTGTTTCGAATCCGAGCGTTAATGGAGCATGAACGCCTTGAACCTTCAATGCTCACAAGTGCATGGAAGCAAAGAGGAGCTTATTGCAGTGGTTCGATCGGCCTATCTAGCGCTACTGCGCTCTCATTTTTCCGGGCCGTTAGGAAATGGTAACACATTGTGCATCTTCGAGCGATCGAGCGATGTGATGTGACCGCCGCTCACCCTATATCTGCTAAAAGTGGTACCTTCAAATAGGCTTATTATTCTCAAATGCACTTGTTTCTGAAACTGGCAGGATTACCGAAAGTACACAAAGTCGCGCGCAATTTGAGCTCTCTCAAGCAACATACGGACACCAAGGTCCTATCGCGCCCCCCACTTGGGCGTTCTTTACTCTTCGACATCAGACAATGACGACCGTTTGCTGAGACCAACCGTTCGCTCACCACTTTCTCTCGTTCTGATCGCTCCTTAAAGGGATGCAAGAACTGTTCGTTTATCTGACGTTAGATAAGCACGGACATCCTGGGTAGTAGTAAAGAGTTCTTTGAAAGGACTGATCCGTTCACCTGATCACGGTCAGTTGATCTTAGCTTTGGAGGAATTTGAGCGATCTGAAAGGCATGTGATCCCACGAACGTGGCGTCGAGGCAGTCCAAACATCCTAATTTTGAATCAACACGCCGAATAAGGTCCCTTTCATTAGCACGGGAGGTTTTAGCCGTTCTTGAATCCTCTTGTTGCCCCTGCCAACTATTTTCAATGCTGAAGCCGAGCCGATCGACGAAGATGTTGCCGCAGAAGTGTACATCCATTCAATCATAACGGCAAGATGCACATGGCCAGATCTAAGGCCAAAACCCTCCAACCGCAGGCCGTCATCGAGCGCTCGCGGCCGCGGCGCGACCTGGAAAGCGCCCTCGAGGGACTGACGGAGGCCCTCCAAACCGACGACCGGTCGGCGAAAACCAACGTTTACCTGGGCGATGACGTCCTCATGAGCTACATCCCCTTCTTTGACACCCACTTCTTCCTCGACTCCCGGGACCGGGGCGTGACGCCGCACTTGTGTCAAGGCACCGTGTGGGAGCAGGGGACCACGGAAGCGGTGCGCGCGCTCGTGCGCCCGGGGCAGAATGTAATTGACGTCGGCGCGTGCGTCGGCTGGTACACGGCGCTGTTCGCGCGCGCTGTGGGACCCACCGGGCGCGTTCTGGCGGTCGAGGCGAACCCCCGCCTGGCGGGCCTGCTCGCGCGCTCGGTGGAAGAGTACCGGACGGTGAGTGTCGTGAATAAAGCCGTCGGAAATGAAGACAAGAAGACGGTTTTCGTAAGTGACGATATGACGTGGGCCCCGGGGAATACGGTCGGGGCGGCCGCGGGCGCGGGCGCGGTCCCGGTAACTTACGTGAGGCTGGACACGCTGCTACAAGAGGGACAGTGGGCGCGCGCGCGCGTGGACGTGATCAAGATAGACGTGGAGGGACACGAATGGCAGGTAGGTTTTGCGTCTTCGTGTCCCTTTCTTTGTCATCATTTTCTGGTTTGTAGGTTGAGGACATTTCGACAACAAGCAATAGAAGGGTTCAACGAAAGTCGATTCAACTTGTATGTCTCGTCTACTTTCAGACTTTTTTTTAAAAGTTGGACTCACATGGCAGTCGACTGTTGCGAGCGCGATGAGTTTGGGGCGACCTCGAACGTTCCCGAAGTTGTGGTCCATATATAGAAATAGAGAAGCAGAAGAAAAAGTCTTGGAGATATCAGCCAGCAAGGTTCAAATTCAAGCCTTACCCCGCAGGTTTGGCAAGGGATGCAGAAGACAGTAGCGGCGAACCCCAACCTCGAAGTCTTTCTTGAGGTGGGTATGCATTCCCATCCGCGCTAGTATTGAGGCGACAAAGCCGATAGCACCGTGTGCAATGCTGCCATCCGTGCGTGGCATTCTCATCTGGCACGAAAGATGAAGCTGCGACTCAAAGCCAGCCCAGACTTAATGTATCCTCTACTAAGATTACGTTTTCTGTGGGACTCTTCTTCTCGATCTCGCGTTCCAAAGAGACATTCCCACAAGTCAATCAACGGCGTCTTTTCCGAGCATGGCTGCCTGCCGTTCTTTGAGAGAGTCTACCTCTGCCTCGGTCCTCGCCACAATTTCGAACGGCGGAGGCATTCGATGTGATTTGCTGCCTCATCTACCAATACTACCTTGAACAAGTAATGAATAATGATCAAGCCCAAAATAAAAACGCCGTTCGCGTCTTTTCCTCCAGATTAACGTGCGGCGCGACATCATCAACGGGATTGATCCCATCGAGTTCTACGACGACCTTCAAAGAAAGTTTGAGAACATGTTTACGATTAACCCAGACGACGGCCTGCTGGTGCACACGAGCCCGTCCGAGCTGCTTGAAAGTACAGGGAATGTCCTTCTCTATTTGAGCAACCAGCCACTTTCGGGACTTGACGAATGAAGGCGCTGACACCAGTTTGAAAAAGCTGGCTTAAGATTGTTTGTTGATTCGAATGTTAGGGGTTTACTGTCGTCTTATGATTGCTGACTCGCCTTCGTCAACAAAACACTCTACGATATGCAGCAAAGTATTCGATAATGCTAGCAGGCGAAGTAGACAGAAACATTATTTTTGCCGCCTCGCTTTGAATACAGCTTCGTTTCGTAGACCCATTGTTTGCTGTTACATTGCTCAAAAGCTTTAAATCAGAGCATGTGCGCCGATTTGATAATGACCTGATCTGTGTTAGCGCAACACGCTATTACAATTCCGTCTGAAAGAAGCAAGTCTAGTGATAATCACGAGAAGGACTTGTCAAACAGCCGCCGCCATACGCGTCGACTGGCATGGCGCATATTCGTAAATGGATGCATAACATGATACAAGTTCTGCACAAATTGGTGCACGCGCTTTCCTTTCATCTCCGCCTCTGCCAAATCAAAGTGTTCAGCAAGCAGGCTTTGCGTTTTTTGACTTCGCATATGCACTGATGCCGAAAAGGACGCACGCAGGCGCCAACTCCGAACCTGCTTAAAACCCACATTGAGCTCGAGACAGGGCAGACAAAATTGCGACTTCTTGGCAAAAAGCGATTTCAAACGCTTGCTTCGAGTTTCGCCCGGCCCTCTTCCTAGCACCGGCCGAAAGTGCACGAATTTGCGAGCTCATGACAGATGGTGTTTGTTTCGCATGAAAAAATCGTTGCGTCTGCTCTTGTGTGCGCCTGGTGCAGTGGAAGCGTGCTTGCTCCCACTTCGAGCGGCACGCCGCATCTGGCCGTGCGCTGCACTGGCAGGACTGCAGAATCGAAGGATCGGCTTCTTGGTTGTGGGCAGTGATCCTGCTGGTACATACATACATCACATAATAAAGCCCGTACCAAGGCATGGGGCTTGATTGAGTACATGTGGTTGGGGACTCGACTCGGTTGCGATCGACCTCTGCCAGAGGGCCGCGCGGATACGAACGGTCCGCCTAGGCTCGCATGCGTCAAGGCGCTCAAAAATTCCGTATGCTGGATAATAAAGTTAAGTGCGCATTCCGCGTCGCGGGAACGCTTCACCGGGCTGTAGTGTTGTTCGTGGCGCGCACGGCCAGGCCGCAACCTCAGCTATATGTTCAGCAAGGCCGGGTTTCACGTCGTCATAGAATATCTTCGATACACTAAGCTCAATTTAAGCGGCAGTAGACTTGAGTCGATGCATTTCATTAGCGAGGACGGACGGCCTCACATGGAACACCTTATACGTCACTAATTCACTGGTTTGCGGCAGCCGCCCGGCACATTGATCGAGCCTAATACGTAGGCACATCAGGTCTACGACATGGCAGCTTACAGCCCAAAGGTAGCCTGAGATGAGTGATGTCACCCTCTTCACTGAGCTTCTTAGATTCATGGACCAGTAGGCCCGCCGAAGCGGTTATGCATCATGTATTGCGAGATTTACTGCAACAACCCTTCGCTTTTTAGCACAGCCAATCAGAAACGGATTCAGATTAGCTTCTAGATGGTGTGGAACTTCTTTGAACTGACTCTTTGACTTTTACGAACTGCCCTGTACCTGTCACCTTTACCGTCCTCTACAAGCTGAAAGATGGGCTATGCTTTGAAGTACAGGAGCTAGCTTTCATTAGCGAGCTACGCCCCGATCAGGAGTGGGATATGCCCACTTGATTATCATTTGTCTCTACGGCCTTAACAATCACACTCCCGCCAAATTCTATGTACAGGAAAAAGAGCAGCTCGCCCGTGTCTGTTGCTGCACTTTCCATCACAAAGCTTTCTAAACAGCGTGTCGCTTGAGCGACCAAAAGTGGACCTTCAAGCTTCCGACATCTCTGCTAGCCGCTTTGCTAGTTCCCTAGGATCCGCCCCTTGGAGTTCGCTGACCACCTTGCCGGCTTTGTAGAACCGAAATGTCGGCTGCAACAGGGAGACGCCAAAGCATGTCTGAGTCGTAGAAAGCGAGCGTGCTTGGCAGCCCACTCCAAGCAGAGCTTTCCACTGTAAAGCTCAGGAAAGAAGCCAAGGTTGTCAACTGGGCACTGTACTGCCTAGGATTGAGACCCTGTCGACTGTTTGCAATTCAAACCTCGAAGTAGTAAAACCAAGGGAGCGGGTCCGAGCATGACTTGGCTCACGACTAGACATCGGCCAGCCAAGTCTTCCGAAAGACAGGCTTTGACATGGTTTCCAGCATCTGCAGTCAGAGCGTCGCCAAAAGGTCTGATCGGAAACTGATGCGGAGAGCCAGGATCTTCCGGAATTCCAAGCGGGGAGGAATTGTTAACGTGGGCACATGAGAATAGCGTGCGGTCACTTCAAGGTCAAAGAAGAGCTGACAGATTTTAGGTTTTGCTTACCACTGCGCTGACTTCGGCATCCCGCACCGTTTTACTCAATTTGGGCTGCAAAGAACATACGTAGAAACGACGAGTAAGCAAAGGGGAGAGTTGACCAGAGATACACTCAAGGACTAGTCCCGCAAGCCCCAAGTCTGAACGATTATCCTGAGCAATGTTGACACTCAAAAGAAGTTCCGCTTTTCAGCCCTTCAATGCAATCAAAACCATTGCCTGCACAGCCCGCCAAGTTACAAGCGGCTGGTTATGAGGCTTCCGAAATTTCGTAGCGAGAGATGGCCTTTACAATGTACTCTTTTCACACGTTCGTAGCAGTCTAGCATCAGTCTTTCGTCAGCCTGCCTTAAGACTAAGGTAGATCAACCTGGCGCACTCGGTGTGGACAAGCGGACAGCGATGCTTGAAAGTAACTAGGATGGCGGATACTGACCTCGTCGATGTCGATTTGCAGAATCTTCACGTGCTCGAGGCGCTTGCTCAGCTCGTCCAAGTAGGGCGCAATCATCCTACCTGTCAGTAAACGGTGAATGGAAAGGTTTTAGGAGTCGTTCTTGCTTGAAAAGTCAGCTTGGTCTGAGACTGGGAACTTAAACGATCTGCCTGCGGAAGAACGATCTCCAGCGGTGGTACATTGTCATTCCTCAATGACCAGACCAATGTGAACGAAAAGCAGATTCTGCAGAGGTAGCTTTTGTTCTATCAGCATCAAAACGAGATTCGAGGCGTTCGGATGGTCGTCAAACCTACGAGGTGCTTGCGAAGGATCAACCATTTTTCAGCAAACCGGATCTGGGTTACAGAGTCTCGACCAAGAAGAAGCGAGAAGGACTGGTAGTTTCGGATGCTCACATGGACCGCACCACTGGGCTGTGAACTGCGTCAGGACGATGGGTGGGGGGCTCCCTGAGTCTGCAAACAAAATACAGGGCATCACGGAGCAAATCTTGAATTCATGCGACTAACAGTTATCCTAGGTAAGACTAGGTAAGATTATGGGACAGAAATACATCACTGGATCTCGTAACAATTCCACATTGTTGGCCCTAATCATGATGGTACTGTGATGTCAGGTACTTGCGACCAAAAGGTGGTTGTGACGCGCATCTGCACGAACCTCATGGAATACAAGGGCAGACACACCCTGCTGAGCAAGGCCGACAAACCGTTGCTGACCTGAAAAAGTCGATTGCCGCTAAAGGAGTGACGGCCAAGCCAGCTGCCGGGAACAGCAGAAATGAAACTGGAAATGTGGATGTTCAAGTGGAGTTGCGCGAACAAGCAGCGAGCTTTTGGGTCTGAGCAAAGAAGTAGAGGAGCAGGAACGAAGGAGCTAAAGTTAGGTGGGGGCGCATACCTGTGGGAGCCTCCCATGCTCTCTTAAGTTCCTTCTCATATTCTTCGTCGCTCTTCACAGCGTGTACCTTCGAACCTTCCCCGGCTGGAACAGCTGCAAGTGGAAAAGTTTCCAACAGTCAATTGGAATCTTCTCGGGTGGATTGCTGCCCGACAACGGTGCGCTGGCGGTCACGAGGAGGGTCAATGTTTGATTGTGCTAAGAGCTGTCGTCTCACTGAAGTCTGAGTCTACAGTTGACTCACACATTTATGCCTTTCAAAGTGGGCCACATGGTCCAGGCTGCCCGAGAAAAAGAAGAGCAAAGGTCTCCAGAAGACAATTCTTGAGGCACAAATCCAAAGCATGCATGGATTCAACGGAGACGACGCTCCAAAAATGATCTCTCACTAATCCTCAAAAGTTGGATGAGCCACATCTTCCCTTGTCGTGACTGCCACATCAACAATTCAAAATGGTCAACCAGGGATCCTTCATCGCATGCACTCTGCTGAAAGATGTACCTCAATTGGAAATGGAAGCACTGTGTATGATAAAAAGTTGGTAAGCCTGCCTGCCTGCCAAAAGCTCTATTTAACATGCAGCTAGCGGCGCCTCAGCCAGTGGTGCACCAGGAAAGTCCCACTAGTGAAAAGCAGCATTGTAAGACTACTCAAGTCTCTGCAATGCTTGAAAGATGGTGAACAAGGTTTTCTCCGCTCACCACTAAAAGACCGAGCCCCTACACTTCCTTGCATCCAGCATCCAATCTGCATCCTACTGCGAATCATCGCGTCACTTTGCACCACCGCGTCCATCAGAGGCACCAGGCAATCGCTCCCACACCGGAGCACGCTCTGACCGCTCAGAGACTCCCCTGAGGATTCTGCCAGACCCTGCATCGAGCCGCGCACTGCATTTGATGCTGCCGGGACATGTGATACACGTGAAGCGCAGCAGTGCCCTTGCAGACGGAAAAGCTGGCTGAGCGTTCGCTGCGCCTGGTGCATGACTTCCCTGCCTGCCATGTTTCCACCTTCCTTCAGCTCTGGGGTTCTTCTAAGTGTTCTGCAGCAAGCGGAAGGGGCGCTGCGTGCTCAATGCCAGCCGAGCAGCTTCTTGCACTGATCTTAATTGCTGAAGATTTCAGCGCCTGGCGTTGCCTGCCCCTCAAGTGACGGAAACGAGAAATATGTTGAGGGTGTGAATAGCCCGTTGAGGAATTTGCAGTCCATGCGGTGTATTCCATGTAGACTTTTTGAAAGTATTCACATGGGCATTCTCAAGTTTTGTTGGCCTTCATGCTTGGAGTCGCACCTGGTCCTCAATCACGATTCATGGGTTCATTCAACTTGATCAACTTGCAGGAAGGGTCATGGCGTCTGATCCTGGCAGGGCGTCCAGTTCTGAGCTGCATGCAACTGGCTGGCCCCAATTGCCAGAAGGGGCAGGGAACAGCACGTCCCGGACAGCGCCTCCAGGGTTTTCCACCAATTCATCAGCTGACGGCAACAAGGGTGCAACAAGAGTTGACGGATCAGAATTGGTAGCTGAGGGGAAAGCTAGGATGGGAGGAAACAGGGAAGGGCCGGGAGCGGGGCCTCCAGGGTTTCACAACCAGCCTGGGTCTGGAAGGGGGAAGCGAGATTATGAGGGGTCCGCTGCTTCGCAGGGTGGATTGTCAAGTAGGGGGAGGGGAAGCAACAGAGGCGGGGGTTTTCCAGCGGGTGGTGGCATTGCGCGGGAGAATAACCCTGGCCAAGGCTCTCCCAATGTAAACAGGCCTGGTGTGAACGGGCCTGGTGTGAACGGGCCTGGTGCGAATGACCGCAGCTCAACCAGTACAGGAAGCTCGGGGAGCATCCTCGGCACACCTGGCATTCAGAGTGGCCAAGGACAGCAAAGAATGGAGAGGCGCAGTGGACTTGGTATCACTGGGTTGGATGCGAACGAGGCTGGAGGCCAGAATGGTCCGTATGGTCGCGTCGACGACAGCTACGGGAAGAGGCATGGCGCGAACGGCCCTCGACATCAGGAGCCCCGCTTCAATCAGAGCCACCAGACAGGGTGGGTGGAAAACCCTGCCACTAACGGGCATCCACACGAAAATGCTGACGGAGGTGCTGAGAGTGCGCGTGGGACTGCGCAAGGTTCGGATGAAAGCCAGGGTGCGCAGCAGGGGCGGAGAGGCGGCCGAGACCGGCGGCAGGACCGGAGGAACCGTTCGGACGCCAGCGGAGGCAGCGTCCGGAGCGGCGCCTCGGTCGAACCGTCCGAAGAGCCGCGCGAGACCGGAAGCGGAGGTGGTTTGCAAGCGACGGGGTGGGAGGAAGCGTCGGTCGCAAATGCTAGCGGGACCGGTCAAGTCGCCACCACTTTAACCATGCACAAGCCTTCAGAACTGGGTGCGAAAATGGACGAGGGTTCCGATGCACGGCCTACGGGTTGGGGGGGTGGACCGGAGCAGGCGGCGCTGCCCCCCGTTGCAACGCGTGACGCTCCCGGAGGGTCCGATTCGGGCAGCTCGGTTTCGCTCGCTTTTCGGCAGAAGAAGAGGGGGGGGCAGGGGGGCCGGCAGCAAGGTGGGCAGCAAAATGCGATTGGGGGCGGAGAGATGAGAAACCAGAGGGACAATGTGAGAGAGCAAGGCAAGCAAGGCGGTGTTACTGGTGGAGCAGTTTCAGGGAAGCAGGCTGGGGGGGTGTCAAGAGCCACTGGATGGATTGACAACAGTGGGAGGGAGACGGCAGAGGCGACGGCTGGGAGTGCAAGATCCGCCACCAAGGGGGGGATGAGAGGTGAGGAAGCAGTAAGGCAGACTTTGGCCCCCCCAAACGTGGAAGACGCGGCGGTGATTCGATCGACCGGGTGGAGTGGAGACATTGGGGAGAGTCAGGGGGAACTTTCTGTGGGGAGTGCGAGGCCGATACCGACAGGAGGGGGAAGGGGCGCAAATAAAAGAAGGCAGACTGTGCCTCCCCAGGACATACGGAAGGAATCAGCTGGAGAAGGATTACAGAGTGTGGCGCATATGGGGAATGCGCCGACAGGCTGGGAAACGGATCCCGCAGGCGGTGCATCTCCTGAAGCACAAAAAGATGGTTCAAAGGCGGGAAGGAAGGGCGGGAGGGGACCTACGAAGCAGGTGATGCCGCCCCAAGACATCCGGAAAGAAGCGGCAGTGCGGCATGGCCCCCCAGGTTTCAACCAAGGTGTCCGGAACGAGGTGCGGGCCCAGGACCCCTCCCCAATTCTGACTCGAGATGCACCCCCCCGTTCCGGTGAAGATGGCGCCACCGGATGGACCGAGCAAAGCAGCGGTGCACTTTCTGGACCGTCTGTCAGTGATGCTGACTCGAAAATGAAGGGGCAGGTGGGGCCGTCTGGTTCAAAGAAGCAGCTTCCAATGGCCCCACAGGACATCAGGAGAGACTCGGCGCATCGGGTTACCCCCCGAGAGGCGCGAGCGCAGTCGGCCCAGCCCAATCTTGTCCAGGACGTCAGGAAAGAGTCAGCCCAGCCCGTGGCTTCTCGTGATGCAGAGAAAAGAGCGGCGCAGGCTGCCCCCCTCCAGGACGCGAGGGGAGGAATGGCGCAGGTGGGAGAGAATCAGCCGGTGGCGTCAATTGGACAAGCTCCGGGTTGGGAAGCTCGGACACCGCTTGGGGAGCCAGTTTTGCAGACGCCGGTTGGACAGGCGAAGGTCCCGGTCCAAGATGTTCGGACGAGAGGGCCTCAGACGGGGTCGAGCACGCATGGTCGGGATCGAGCCCCGCCCGCAAACCGCATGCCTCCGCAGAACGCCGCTCCACAGAAAGACGAAAGGGGCTTCCCGAGAGAACAGCAGCCGCGCTCGGGAGCTTTTCCGAAGCGAGAGCCGGCTCCAAGGGAGGAGCGAGGTGGGGGGTCAGGAACCGGCGGTCGAAGAGAACCGGCTGCAGCGCTTTTGCCAAGCCCACAACTCACAAGCACCGGGCTCTCTGTAGGAAGTGAATCGGCCCCACTTTTGCCAAACCCGCAACCAACTGGCTGGACGAACCCCCCAGAAAGTGTGGAAGGTCCCCATTCACACCAGGCTGCCCCGAGGCGAGGGATCCTAGGCGCAATGCCCCCCTCGAGAGCATCGGGCCGGAGTTCCGACAGCAGCGGACAGAGCTCGGATGGGAGCACCCCACGTCACCGTCCGAAGGGGGGCAGATCGGAGCGCACGCAAGAGACACAGTCGCACGCTTCTGACGGGCAGGAGAGGAGTTGGGTTTCTGGGGGTGTGAATCCGACGGCTCCGGTGGGGAGTTCGGGTGGTCCGGGTTCGTCTATGGGGGGTTCGATTGCCGCTGTAGGAGGTTCCGTTTTGTCTGGGGCAGGTTCCGTTCCGTCTGGGGCAGGTTCCGTTCACTCTGCGGGGACTTCTGGTGCCTCTGCGGGGGGTTCATCATCCGGGGGGCAACCTTCAGCGCCCGCTCACAAGCAAACGGAAACCGGGGGCGTGCAGCCCAACCCCCCCAAAGCGTGGCAGGGGGTTTCGCCGGCCAAGTCGCCAGCGAAAGCGAAGCAGGGGGTGGTGCCTGCCAGGGGGGCGGGGAAAGGGGCGCCCGGAGGGGGGGGAGAGTGGGCCCGTTTGTGCCGTATTTGCCGCAGGACGACGTGGAGGGGGGTCTGGCTGTGGAGATGTCGAGCGAGGAGCTATTGAAGCTGCTGAAGCTGGGGGCGCAGGAGTTTTGGAAACATGGTGAGGCGGCGCGCTTCGATGTTGGTGCTGTAAAGTTGCTTCTGTTCCGTCCTTGTCAAAGTTTGCTGCCCTCTTCGTAGTCCCGACTGCTCTGAAGGGCATTTGAGGCGCTGGGAGTGACCGTGACGTTTGATTGATCTGTCCCCTCGTATTGCATCGACAGCAATTTCGAAGTCCCGTAAACCCTTCCTCTTTGGTTGTTGCGGTACCGCTTTCTTCATGGATTCGTACGCAACTCAGACAAGCGACTCCTGCATCTCAACGGCGCCTCCTAAGCCCGCACTTCGGACGCCATTCGGACGTCGTCTCAATCGTTTGCTAGGCACTGTGGACACCATTCGGACCACACCCCATTCTCCTTCCAGCCAACCCAAAGGCATTCCGGACCCCAGTTTCACACAATTCCTTCTTTGCGTCCGTGCAGTCGCGCGGGACGACAGCCTGCCCCAATTCCTCAACTTGTACCTCCGCTTCCGCAAGCGGCCCCACGATGTCGAGGGGGATCCCTCTGGGCTCGAGAGGAGCATCGCCGACGAGGCGGCCGCCGTGCTGCAAAAGCGGGTCTTCTTGACCCTCTTCAGACTGTAAGTTTTTTAGGCAGAAGTTAGCGATGGCCTCTGTAAGGGTGCCGTAGTACATAATAGTTTGCGGTTCTGAATCGCAATGTGAGGATTAAGGAGTGTATGTCTCTTAAGGACTCGCGAGAGAGTTTTGGGGAATTTTGATGACCTGACTACAAGGACCTGTTTCAAAGGCTTTGTCTTTTTGGCCGCGTCTAGAAAGCGGCAGTGGTCTGCTCCCGACCCGTCTAATATTCTTCTCCGTAGCTCGTTTCGGCTCCGCTTCTACTAACAAGCTGCCAAGCCCTGGCCGTTTGAAATGCGGTACAAAAGCAAACTGCAATGTATCCCACTGTTAGCGTTGTCTATTCCGCTCTGTGCTCTTCGTCAGCCCCTTCGCCTGATGAAAAACCCCTTGCATGGGGACATCCTCCTCAACCTTCGCAGGTTTTGTGTTTCTGTGACGTTTAATATTTAGACCGCTCCCCTTTGTTTTCCCGGTCTTGCAAAGGACCGGAGAGTAGCTAAGTCTGTCAACGTCCTAGCAGCCCTTAGACTTTCTCTGGACGCTCTTATTTCACTGTAACGTCTGAGTGTCCAAACATTCGCGGACTTGTCCTTTCAGGTCTTCGCCTAGAGAGCCGGGCGCCGCATCCGGGGAAGTCCTGTCCCCTCGAGAGCACACCGAACTGCTGCGGAGAAAGGACCTGCTGGGCGTTCCCCAGTTGATGGACATCGCGGCGATCTACGGTGCGACCAAGCCGGACCTGACGAGACGCCTGGTACGCACCTGTTCCCTTTCTTATTCGACAAACGGGCGTTTGTGGCTCTTACTCTCACTTTTGGCACCCGTTGAAAACCTTCGCTTTTTATTCAATTTCCTGAAGACTGCGACGACGGGCATTTGTGGTTCTCATTCTACTCATGATGAAGGTTTTCGCTTCCACCTTTAAGCTTTTCGCATAATTCTGGATGCTTGTATTGCTGTCCGTATAGACGAACATGATGGGACTCATCTTAGGCCAGTTTTCGTCGGGTCCACAGCCCCTATGACGTCAGCACTCCCCCATGACGTCAGCCCTGACTCCAAATGTACTTCATCGCAGGTCGAAAACGTGTTTGAGAATCAGCCCGGCCACCAGGCCGCCGTGGCTGCGTGCGTGGACCCCATTCTCAACACGCTCTCTTCGATGCGCGCCCGGAGCGCGGCCGCGGTTGCGGCGCTTGGGGCCCAGCAGCCGGCCAACCAGGACGTGCCACGTGTCAGGCACAATCTGAATGAGGTCATTGATTACGTCAGCGACGTGGCGGCGACCTTGGGTGCCTTTGTGGGGGTCTACCCGGCGGTCGCAGCGGTGCTTATTCCGAAGGAGGGCGAGGGAGCAAGGTCAGTCCGTATTTGAGACTTTGGGGTAGTGAAGATAGATGAGATCAAACAGGGTACCTCTGTAAGTTGGGTATCAGGATAGAAGTCCGTATGTGACAGCTTTGCTTGGTGCATGCCTGGAAGCATTCACAAGTCTCTCGCTCTTTGCTTCGAGAATTATGTCGTTGCTACGGTGCTTTTTCTCCGACACGAAGTGATGGGAAGCACGGAGCCATCTTTAGGTTACCTGGCAGAAGAACGTACGGATTGTGAACACGCGGAGCATTTACAGCTTCAGCACAGATCTTGGACCACTAACTTTCCACTTGTACCGTCTCCTGACCTGCTTTATCCATCCTTTGCGCAGCCCGAAGGGGTCAAAGGAGGCCTCTTTTCAAATCCACTATAACTTCACAAGTTGCGCATGCGAAGACTTCAACCACTGATCAGTCCTGAAGTCACTCCCTGTCCACATACTTTTCCGCAGCCCGAAAGGCACGCTCCTCTCCGCGCTGGCAACCGCCCACGACCGCTTGCTCCCCACCGTCCTTTGGGGCCTCCGTTCCCTGCCCCCCAGCACTGACGTCAGCCCCGACGTCAGCCTGGCGTCAGCGGCGCTTCGGGCCTCCGAGCAGAGGCGCGCCCAGCACGCGCGTGCACGCATCGCCTCTTTGGCTTGGGCCGTACTCGAAGCCAGGTTCTTCGCTGCCGGGGGGGCCGGAAAGGCCGGCGGAGGAGCCCCCCAGAACGAGAGTGGCAGTGCGCTGGTGGAGGCGCTGGGTAGCCTGCGGGGAGGTGAGGACGAGACTGAGAATTCGGACGCCGGACGGAGGGGGGCGCTTCTGCGGACGCTGGATCGGAAGAAGGACTTGAGGGGGCTGATGAGGAGGCTACAGGCGAGCGGTGAGTCGCCGCTGGAGTCATGAGGTTCCCAGCGCGTTGAGCTCTCACCATGTCATTGGGCATATCTGTTGACTGGCGATAGACGCCTTTCTTGTCATCCAATTTTGGGATGCTGACAAACGTAGAGAGTATTGGCACCTACTTTCAGAATAAGCGAAACCGACAAAGCTGGAGCAGCAAGCTGCCGAGTGATCAACCGGTCCCGCTGACCAAAGCTTCCGCCTCTAGAAAGCTATTCATTGTGCTCTGATTTGGAAACCCTGTTATCTTTCTGGCGGGCCAAAAAGAGGAGTCAACATTTCGTCCCGGAGAACACGTTTGGCACCAAGAGGTTTCCTCAATCAGCATCCGTCGCTGCCTTTGCAGGCAAGACTAACATCGACAGCGCCCAGCTAGAGTCCATCGACGCACTCCTGGGGCCCCCCGAAACGAAGCGTTCCGCCAGGCAGACTACCGCGAGTGGTGCATCGGCCGCAAGCGACACGGCGAGCGCAGAGGAGGAGGCCCTGCAGAAGTCCAAGCTCAGCCAGATCAAGGTACGATTCTGACGCGTGCGAAGCGTAACAAGGCCTCTTACAGCCGGAATCCGCGAGAGGTGACTCCTTAATCAGGAGTCATCGACCTGTAGTAGCGCTCTTTTCGATGGCTTTTTTTGAAATCTGTGATCAGGGGTTGCCTCTTGCTATCCTGCTTGCTCTACTGTTGTGAAATTCGCCTTATGCCAGAAACCCTGGCCAATTTATGTGAAGAGGCTATGTGCAGGTTGAAAGTGATTGTTCCCTTGACAGCACCTTTCTGACTTGCAACGCGGCCCTCTCGTGTTGGTGTGTCCTCATAGACCTACAGTTTAGGTAGGATAGTTCAACGTAGGATATGGTCAGTGCCCGGCTAACGGGTAGTTTGGTGGTTGGGGTGGGTACGGATGCGGAACAGGTACATTTCCTGATTTAAGTTTTTAGGTTTGTTCTCCCCCGGGAACTATTTTTAATCTACCTAGAAACTATCCTCTATACTACAGGAGTATTTCATTCCAGCTCTACCACCGCACAGGGTTCAAGGTTGCAATAAGTGTCCTCGCCCCTGTTGTCTAAGCGTCGGAGTAAACGTTGGCCGTGTCATTATCCCAGCGCTTGTTGAGGTGGTCGCTTATTCCGGAATGTGCCCAATCCTTTCCGCTTACAAAATCGACGATTCTGATTAGACCATACTGGGTCGGCTTTACTTTAGAATCTTAGGTTCCGCTGTTCATGAAAGTTGCGTTTTCATTTATTACTAAGCTAATCCGGCTTAACGGCGCTGCTAACAGGACCTCCTTCCCGACTACGGCGACGGATTTTTGGCCGTCTGTTTGGACGCTTACGACAACGACGCGGAACAGGTCATCGCGCACCTCCTGGACGGGAACCTCTCCCCGGCACTCGCGGCACTTGACACCAAAATGATGGAGAAGCCGCGGCCGCAGGCCGAGCCCAAGCTTGGTGTCAAGGATAAAGGCAAGGCGAAAGTGGTGGAAGAAGCGGCGGAGACGGGCGGGGTTAGCAGCCGGAGTCAAGGGGTTAAGGGAGGGTTTGGCGAAGCAGGTCCGAGCGGCTCGTCGACCGCAGGCGCTTCGTCGGTCGTTCCCGGCACTTCGTCGGCTGCCGTGAGCGCTTCGTCCTCTGTCCCGGGCGCTTCGTCGTCGGCGTCGGGCGCTTCCGAGGCGGCGAAACGCTCGAGCGCGGACCAGTCGGGGCGTTACGTCCGGCGCGACCGGGCGCCGTCGGACGCGGTCGCGCTGCTCGACGCGCGCGGCAAGGGCGACGAGCGGCTGCGGAAGATGGCGACCGAGTACGAGTACGAGGACGAGTACGACGACTCGTTCGACGAGCTGACGACGTACGGAACGGACGCCGGGGACGAGGAGGGGCTCGACGCGGCGGTCGCAAAAGTCCGGGGGGGTGCCGCCGTTGCGCCCACCGGGTGGGGGGAGCAGAAGGGGGCGGCGCCGTCCCCCCCGAAGCGGAACCCGGGTCCCCCAGGGGCGAAGAAGAGCGGGCCGCAGTTTTACGTCAAGGACGGAAAGAACTACAGCTACAAGGTGGCCGGATCGGTGGCGGTGGAGTCGGTGGAAGCCGCGGCGGTGATGAAAACGGAGCAGGAGGCGCTCATTCACGGCCTGGGCGCGGGGGGCAACGTGCCGCATGTGAATGCGCGCGAGTCGGAGGAGAGCGGGTCGGAAGAAGAGGGCGAGGGGGAGGGTGGGGAGCCCGGCCCGGGGGGGAGAGGAAGAGGGGGCGGAAGAGGGGGGGGGAGAGGAGGCGCGGGGAGGGGCTCGTTCGCGCGGAAGGAGCAGAACAAGAGCAGCGTCGCGAATCACCGGAGGAAGGACCGGGCGACCGCGAAGTTCGTCAAGGCCGTCGGGGGGTTCTGAGTGAGCCCGTGAATGGCCGCATGAGAGCATGCGAGTGTCCGCTTGGGTCGGATTTCTGATCTTTGTGATGTTGCTCCCATGTTTCGCGTAGGCCGCCGCAGGCTGTGAGCATAGCTCGGTCACTGTCGAAAACGCGGATTGCAGAGCGGCCAGAGAGTGTGGACTGTCGTACTTTGTGCGCAAAAGACGCCTCAGATTGAATGGAGTTTTGATCATACTTGGCTTTCCACTTCAGAGTACGATTTGTAAACCACGCGCCACTTAATTGAGCTGGCAAGGGCGGTGGAAATGACGCTGCTGTTTTATCATGTAATGTTGAGATCAGCATCAGATCAATGGTCTGCCACCATGATCCGGTCACCCTATGTGCCAAACGCTCGTCGCATTACTGGTAGCTCTGCAGAGCGCAACCAGATTCTTATTAACCTAGAATTGGCCCGGATGCGATAGACCTGCTTGCCGTCCATCAATAGTTCCAAATCTGTACATTAGAGTCTCCCGCATGTCCATGTGTCACGCGCAGATATATATCGCCTTATCGATGCGCCTGGCCGTCGATGCCAACTGGATAGCGGCCGGCCAATGAGTGAACGATAACATCAACATCCCGTTGCAACATTCCGAATTTACCTCCTAAATCATACGGAGAGTCTTATGATTGTCGTGTCTTCCGAGTCGTCCTAGCTACATCACACGTACTGGTCGTCAAAAGAAGGCCTATAGCAAGTATGAATAACCGCAGTTTGTATCGAACCGACCACAGTATGAGACAGCCGCACTGCAGGTATATTCTGCTGGACAGTCCAGCTCGCCTTGTAGAATGCCAATGGCAATCTCAAATACATAGTACGTCTACGTACGTACCTTTGTAAAGCCGGCCTGCGCTGCCCGCGCTACAGAATTCCACCAGCGAGGCGTGGCGCTTCAGTTCATTTTCTGATCATGCATCGATGCCTCCCTTTCACAACATTGTGACGAAATAAACACGGGTCTCCGCTGAAGAATGAGGTACACTCCGCCGCCGCCGCCGGCAGTGCACAATTTGCACATCAGCCGAATTCACCGGCACTCTAGGGAGCCTCTCATGTTGCATCATGCTCAAGGTTACAATATAGTTGGTGAGTGGCCATGAACAAGAAGGATGGCATACCAAGGCGCCTTACTTAACTCAATATCTCTTCCTTGGGTAAACTGGAATCAGAGTTTGTCATCTCCGACCCATCTCCGAGTTCATGATATTAGCGACGGGGCTGCCTGTCATTCTTATCCGGAGGTTACGATTGTGCACGTGAACCGGGCCTACCGATGGGTTTGAAGGGTACGGTTCAAGAGGGCGGCCGCGCCCAGCCGCGCGTACCCGTTCCCCTTGCGGCTAACCCTTCTTATTTCGTCACAATATTACCAACGCCATTATCACTTTTCACCTGCCTGCGGGTGCTCGCCGCTAAGTCCTCCTCCAAGAAAGGCAGCATGGCAGCTCGGCCTTCCTCCCCGCTCTCCTGTTTGTTCTAGCACTGACGTGCCGGAGGTCTCTGCACACGTCAGCAGCGCGCATCATCAAGCCTGGAAGCAGCTACCTTCCCAGCCTCGACGACCAGCTGCCGGTGGAGAAGGCACCAGCTGACGCCACCCCGCCGAACCCGTGCGGCCATTTTGACTCCGATGACCCCCTTGACGCCGGCAACGCGCATCAGCCGTGCTATGGACCGGATGGGGAGGTTTGGTATTGCTGGTAATTGCGCCATACTACTTTCTCTAGGTGCCTGATCGCTTGACTGGTTGAGTGATGCTGCTGTCTCTTCTCTTGTCGGACGTGCTTGATCATTTGTAGAGCTTGACCTTGACTTGGCAAAGGCTGCCATTGGGCCCCTCAACGAATCCTCTTCAGCTTAATGTATGCAATCCTTTGAATGAGATTGGGAATGTGCACGTAAGTTGATCGAACTTCGCCTGTTCAATCAGTGAACGTTATCCTAGCCCAACTTCCTTTTAATCAGGATTTTGATCACTGATCAATCAAGATTAATTGATTAGAGTTTTGTTCACTGTTTGAACGAGCGAAATTCGGTCAACTCATGCACATTCCCAATTGACCATGACGACGTCCGAGCCTGACTCAGCCTTTGCCATGATCTTAAACAAAGACCAGGATTATCTAGCTCAAGCTTGCTGGCTATTGTGCGAATGATCCCCTTCGAAAACTAGCCACAAGGTCACACTGACCTTGCAATGCGCATATAGAATTTGAGCCGGCGCTGAATAGTGGCTCTGTTTCCTGTGCAGCCTTGCTGGGAGCACCATGTGCTCATGTCCGAAAGCTGTGATTGACCGTGATGCTGCCGCTGAATTTGGCTGCTACAACTACGTAATATCTGGTTGATGCTTTTAATGTTACTTCTATCGAGTGTTTTTGATGCTGGCATGGAAGTATAAGACGTAGCGCCTCGAGTTCTCCCGTACGGTCGTTTGAATCAGACAAGTTGCTCATGACTTTTGCAGCGACGTTAATGGCAAATAGTCGTCAGTTGTTGACCTCTATGCACGATTCCCCGATCTGTTCATTCTCACTCTTCAGACTCGATAGTTACTTGCAAGCACACAGTAGTACAGTCAACCGCCAATGAGCTGACCTTTCACTTGACGGGCTTAACCGCTTGACAGCTCGAGTCCGTGCGCCACTAGCACTGACGCAACTAATTGATTTGCCGGTGTTGTAGGTTGCAGACAACTCTCTGAATGCAAACACGGGCGCAGAGTGCGGCTACTTCTTCCCAGAGATCACAGGGTACGCTGGCAGGATGCTCGCCGCAAACGCTACGGGCCACGCTTGCCCGCCTCGAGACAGACTCTCGTATCCTCTGGGTCCTGGTTCCACGAGTGGTTGTCCGACAAGCGGCACCCTCTTCTGCTCCTATCCAGCTTTGCCGAACGAGAACCCCAACGACTTCTTTTGCAACTATGATGCGAGCACTGGACAGCTGACGCAGGATAACGATGCGGGTTACTGCCTCTCCTCGGCTCCTGCGTGCAGCTAACAAGGGCGTGCTGCGAGCTTAGAAGGCAAGGGCTAAGTTCCAACAACCAAAGTGCTCATTGGGAAAGCTAAGGTTTGCTACATTTGTCCTAACTTCGAACTAAAAGATCGGGGGTTGTAGCTAAGCGAAAACGCAAGACTGGTTTCGAGGCTCTGGCTCGATCCATGTAAAAACTAATAGGTTCGAGGCGAATAAGGCTTCTTGGAGCTTACAATCAAACTGAAATGAACCTAAAGCTGTCGCTCAGAAATTTTAGAGACTCAACATAGTACGCGTGTGCCGGCGGCTTTCGACATCATGGACACTGAAGACGGCCAAATACTTACTAGTAGCTTCCATATAGCATGCGCATCGGGAAACACACAATCGATTTTTCTCCTCACAGGCAGCTTCTTAGGCACGTATCATGCTGCGTTTAGGCTATCTTAGGCATGCCTAACAGTGGCAAACCTGCCTAATGAACATTAGGCATGCCGAGTGGGTCTTAGGCCGGTCTTAGGCAGGTTTTAGGCAACTTAGTGCTTTCTCACAGTGATCTATCGTACGAGAACGCACGAAACTGCATGAAAGCCTTATGATTACGGGTTGACGTACGATTGCTGCACGCAACTAACGGGGACGGCATATTGCGCCGCAAGCCCGCCGCAAGCCGACAAGCCTTGCCATGCCGAGGGCGGTCCGTGCCGGGTAGTGTCCAGATAGCGACACGTGGCGCAGAACGTGCCACGTGGCGGCGATGGGG
>DF237602.1:0-46224 GCA_000708835.1 Klebsormidium nitens
GGCTCCTGTCTTCCGGCGAAAACCACCAGGTGTCTGACGGGGTTTCCTGAGCAGCCTGGAAGCCAAACACTTCGAGCAGTTCCTCTCCTGCCAATTGCGCTCGCGTTCTCCTGACGAGAATGTGCACTCTCCTGAAGTCTTCGTCCCTGGCCTCAGCTCTAGCACACTTCTCTTCTGCCAGTTTGGTTTGGTACCTTCCTTGCGTAGCCTGAAGCCTCCATTTGAGTTTATCTGACAGCACTGCCCTGTCTTGCCTGGTCAGCAGCCCGAGCTGGTCGAGTTTCTCTTCAGCGATTCTAAAAAGAGGTAGTCAGGAAACTCCACACCTTGGCATGCGTCAAATTCCCCAACCGCATCGACCAGAGCCGGACCTAGAGCGTTCAGGAACGCATCACTGAGTCTCCTCTTGGCCACATTCAGGAAAAGCTGCTTTTCGAGCGAGTCGCTGACTTCTTCATCTGCTTCCAGGGCTGAGAAGTCTCTTCCATCGAAGGCTTGCACCACAACCTTGAATGGCGTTTTTTCGAGGGCCTGGACGGGCGCCCTGTGCCCCTCACCCGCTGCGCCCCACTGCTGTAAGTTCATGCACTCTTTTCTCACAATGCTGTCCAAATTTCTATCGCGCAAATTGCATGGTGTCCAGCGCCCCAAAAAGCTCTTCTGAAACTCCTTCCAGCTCAAACTCCGAATGCTGAAATACGAAGTTCCTTCTCTCTCTTTTGAGCTTAAAGTCGAGTCGAGTTTAGATCGAGCATTGCGGTCGATGTTCACGTGGCACAAATCGACGGCTCTGAAAAGTATTCCTTTAGCGAAGAACAGGCTGGCAACGAGGACGTTGCCGAGGATTCGGGGGGGGACTAGCTGTAACACGTGGCAGCTCAGTATCCTTTTTGGACGATTATAAGCCGTCGATCATAATCTGTCATATTCGTGTTCGTTCATTCTAAGCCATTAACGGCTAGTCTATCCAATAGGAACGTTGAGACTCTTGCTGCTCAGCCTTAGCTATGTTGTCCAGTCTGCACAGGTCTGCCGTGAGCTCGGATCTGAGGATCCGAGCTCAACCTATAAATGGTGAATCTCTTCACCTTCAGGGCTCATTCTCGGATTCCTGGAATTCTTGAAAGTTGACAAGAGCTCTGCTTTCTTCTCTAGACGCTTATCAGCTAGCCTATGCCTTGTAAAAATCAGAGCTTTTCCTAGTGAAAAGAGCTTCCGATTACACCTATGATGCCTATGATACCTCCTCGCAGAATGTACACACCATTGGCCGGGAAGAAGGAGAACCGGCTGGACTTGTAGAACCGGTAGTCCTCCTGGTTAGCGGCCAACCTACGCAACCCAGCCTGAGCTACTAGCAGCTGATCGAAAGTACGCGCGCGTCTAGATTACGAGCTGAATGTGTGGATCCAGATTGAGCTCGCAGCACTGGCATTGCACCATTAGACACAGCTTTTCAGCATCCTCCAGCAGAGCATTGTGGTTTTGCCGCTGCAGGGGTCTGCTTCTTTCGATGGTCAATGCCGGCAAGCAAACCCCAGCTGCACGAAATAACCATGCAGATTGAGATCACAGAAAGCACCTTTCAGCTGAGCTTCACTTCGTTCCTGGACAAACTGCTTGCCCTCGTCTTCTTGCCTACAAGCATCCCCCTGAATGACATCCAGCTGCCTCTCCTTAATTACGAAGACTACAAGTGGCACTGGGGGTTACGAGTAGGAACATCCCTCCCTGGAATCTTCACCGACGCAAGACGATACTTTGGCTTTTGGGGGGACTATGAGTTCATTCACACGCACTACAGACCCCCCGGAAATATCTTGATTGAGACGAAAGCGGGTCGACTGAAAAGAGCGCTGGTTGAGCTGGATGAAGGGATAGATGTGGGGATTTTGAGGGAGCAGATCACAGCGGCGGTGCGGAGGGCTCAGCACCTTAGCTGATGGGGCAGCCGAATTAGGGTGACTCTCTGTCTATTGCAGGTAAGCAACGCCCTTTTGATACAACGAATGCAGCACGGACGAATCTTAGCTGGTAGCTAGTAGTGTGCTTGTGCTGGTTGATACGTCTGGCATTATCTTCCGGTAAGTAGCTGCGAGCGATGGAGGCTTGGCATCAAGAAATGTCTGAGCGTTCCGTCGGCCATGGAAGAAGCCCTGAGTGAGTCTCACTGGTTGAAGCTGCACTCATGATGCAGGATGTTGTCTTGGCATCTCTCCAATGAGTGTGAAACGATTTCAATAGATCCTGTAGCACCAAACAAGTCAGCACAGAAACGAAGTAACACTTAGAAGGAATAACGCCCCAGAAGGACCAACGCTCAAACTTCGAAGCTCAAGGGAGGCCAAGGCCCAGTTCTTGCTCCTCTACGTAGTCAGTGATACAGCCAGCCCACCCTGCCTAAAACAAGCGAAATAATCAAGTGTTTAGGTCGTTGATGAGGCCAGCTTGCTCTGCCAAAAGGCATCCCAAAGCCTCACTTGATTGATGTGGCCTTCGAACAATGACAATCTCGTGTTCCTGGTTGGAGCTGCACTCAGCGACTATCTCAGATTGAAAGATGATCGTCAGGTTTTGTCTTGACACGTCCGGTTCACAACGGAGGAAGCAAGTGCACGAGGTAAACGGATTAAGTGTCCATCTTTCTTCTCATTTCTTTGCTCGTGTTTGCACATGCATGGACCGGGTCTGTAGGAGTCTGACTGGTGGCTGACCCAATTCTGCTTTGTTTCAAAAATTGTTCCGCAGCAGATTTGTGTTTTCGGCTCAAGAAGCGATGTAGCCTGAACAATCCGGACGGCGCAGCCGTATGCAGATTGGCCAGGATGCGCAAATGGGCCGCGGGAGGAACAGACAAGCGGAAACACAATTGCAATTTCAGGAGAGAAACCTTTTCAATGTGTCCTTCTAATCCACTTTCGTCAATTTCTGCAGACGTACTAAGGTCGTCCACCCGACCATGTGCGAACCACGTGATGCTCGAGATCGTACGTACCACGCAACGCGTCAAAACCGTACGTCGTAGACAGTCGAACATTGTCAGACTGGCTCTTCCAAGGCTCTTTCACTACTAAGCCGTAAGGGCGCTGCTTGTTTCAGGTTGAGATTGTTTCAGGTCACCGATGGGACGGCTGCAACCTTCTAAGAGCCGAACTTCGAATAATGGAGGGGCCGACTGCCCTTGTTAGGACCGATACAAAAGGATCTGATACTAGAATGTAGAACTGCTGTGTATATTGCTACTGCCTAGAATTGTGAACTCCATTGCGACGCGGGCTTCATGTGGAAGCGGCTCAACTTTTGCCAGACGGCAACCGGTGATTAATGTGTTGAAAGGACGGTTCGTGACCATTCCAGTATGCCTTACTGACGTCAAGTCGGCTCCTTGAAAGCTGCTGTCGGCAGATGTTGCAAGCCAGATCCAGTCTTCATAAGGTTTTCCAACTAAATCTAATGTGGCTTCTTGATTTCGTGAGGCGAGGTCCCTAACTACACCATTCGTTGGTCAATATTCGGCGGGGTGCGTTGGTTAAGCGACTCGCTTGCTTATCGAATATGCACCAGACGGCCTTGCAGAAATCTCTGGCTTCTTGCTGCTTACAGAGCGTACTGTCATTGCGTGTGTGCTGCTAGCGGCAATTTTCGTCCATTATCATAGTATCCGCTCGAGCTGCTCATTGCAGTACGTGAAAGCGCCGATTGTTCTGTGGTGAACTGAAGACCGATATATATCAGGCCGGGCTGTCGATATCGCTTATAACGCTGTTACGTGCACCATACATATTCAGCCAGCAAATGGCTTCGATAATGATGGCAATACAATGATGTACGGCACCTGCAAGATTGTGCCGTCAATTTCATGCAGGCGGCTTCACAATTATAACATTCCCGTATCGGCGTTTATGTCTGATGTTTTGCCCAATTTATGAATCTTAGCGGGACAACTATGAATAGCCTAGCAGCTGCGATCGCGGCCTTAAAGCCCGTAGCAAATCGGATGCCCGACCTACGTGTTCTCTGGGCTTCTTGCCTAGGGAACTAGTAGCAGATTCCTGAGAGAGAAAGGTCTTGTGCGCATACTAATCCCAGCACATACGATGAAGCAAACATCGTGACAATTGGAATGAGATAATGGACGAGTACCTTTGAAGTTTGACCTCATGCATATGGGGCAGGCTGAGCGACCATTGACGGAGTGTCTAGTTTCCTAGACATGAAGGACTTTAGGCACCTTCTGTGGACTTTGCAATCGAAGGTAGCATTAACGACCTGGGTTCATTTGTATAATTTCCGTATGTGGCTACGAGCCTACTATTTCAAACCTGTAACGAAGTTTGCTGGCCACATATTTGTTTCCCTCCTTCAAGCTTCCTCCACCTTGATTTCCTCAAGGGCACGAACGTACGCATCCTTCTGTCTACGAATGAGAATCGTTGTGACGGACGCCAGAACGCCTACGAGCACAGCCGAAGATGACACTACCACACTCAAAGCTTCGACGGGATTGAAAGGCGGGGCGTCTGGTTGTGTTGCCGTTTGTAGGATGGTTGCCAGGGGTAAAATCAGGGGTGAGGCATACGAAAGGGCGAATCCCGATTGCGGAAGAAGCTCCCACTCAGGGACGGGGACGGGCAGGGGAAGCTGCCGGGGCATCGGCAGGATGACGATCCGTTTGAAGTTGAGACTGAAGGCGAACGGGTGGAGTCGCCAACCGAGGCCGGGGCACAGCGCGCGGAGGAGCGCCGTAAGCAGAGACAGGTCTTCGCGCGTTTCGCAGGGCGGTAGTTTCTCCCGGGCGGCTTCTTCTAGCACCTTTAACAGGGATTGTGTCTCGGGGACCAGGCTCCCGAGCAGCGCCAGGGACAAAGCGGCTTCCCACCAGACCGCGGTAGGGCCTTGTAGAAGCGGTGTGAATAAGGGGTTTGAGCCAAGGGCGATGGCGAGAAGGGGCAGGGGCTGTGGAAGGGCGAAGAAGGAAATGGCCAAAAGCAAGGGATGCCAATCCCATGGGGCGGAATGCTCCAATAACCAGTAAACTTGGTATGCTAACCCGCCGTAAACCCCTGCGGTGACCGCGGCTTTTAGCAGCGTGGTCGCCGTCCTCCTGGCTCCAGTAACTAGGTAGGACGTAACCAGGTCGGATGAAGTCTGGTTGACGTCAAATTCAGTGCCCGGGACGAAGGGACCCGGCTCGGGGAATGTCCACTGAGAAACCTTTGTGACCGAGTTGTAGTAGAAGGTCAGCTCCTCGGTTGGGTCGTACAGGTTGTGCCATTCGGGGGAGAGCTCTGGCTCACGCAGCTGGAAGTGGCCCTTCTTGGCACTCACTCCCAGCTGCCAGTACAAGCCCACACATTCGCAGCGTCTATAAGCAAGCGCCAGGGCTCTTGTGTGACTACCTCCAAGTCGTGAATCAGGCTATCGAAGCTTGTTACAACGATGAAGAGATAGAGAAAGAGCCAAGGAGAGGGGCCCCAGTCGGTGCTGGGGGACTTGAGAGGGAACCGTCTGTTCTGCTTGGAGACGCTCGGCGGGCCTTGGAGGTCGAAGCTGCTGAGCCGGACTCGCGTGAGTTTGGTGGATCTTCTCAGGGTCCTGAACATGAAGCTGCATCTGGCTTCTCTGCTGCCGAGAGTTGCGGATTGACCGAAATGCTTTACACAAGGAGGACCGCGTGATACTTGCTGTGTCTCCCTCCGTTGGACTTGGAAAGTCATCGTTTGTAGGCTGCAGCAAGCTTCAGTCTTCAAGGAACCTAAAGACCCTGAGCACGTAGCAACGCTCGAAAGTGGGGTTAGAACAACGCCCTTGTAAGCAAGCAAGACTGGCTGTGTCAGCATTTGAGTAAGCGCAGCCATCTGACCTTCTGCAAGTTACTTCCTGACCACAGCGGCGGCAGAGTCAACTCTGAATCCCCGTTTTTATGTGTCTACTAGGCAGAAACGCAGCTGCTTGCGGATGGACGATGCTTTGCGAATATGAAAGGCGCAGGAAGATGAAACTTTGTGCCAAAGAGCCTCGTCGCGCATGCCGCGCGGCCGCGCTGATTCAAGCCTGTGGAAGGGTTTGGCGAGGTCGACGGTGAAGCCATTTCCGTGTGCGCGCGCACCAGTGCGCACATGCCACTGCCGCGCGCCTGAGGGTCGGCGCGGCCGCTGAGTTGGAACCCGGCCGGCGCGCCGCCTGGGGCCAGACTCCGTTCTTAAACCTTCGTTGCGTCACCAGCGTCCGCGTCACATCATAAACAGACTAGGCCAAGGCGCCTGATCAGTTCACAATCAGCAGCCCCAACATTGAACACACGTTTTCTGACTTTTATTATTCTTGCCGCCAGAAAGGAGACGCCGGCCACAACGTCATATGAGCAACCTGCTCGAAAGAAAACTTAGGCAAGCATGTCTTGCAGTCTGCTGTATGGAGGCGCTGGTGTGGCGATCATGCGGAGCACTTGTATCAGGTCAAGGGTAGGGAGGAGAAATCAAAAGATGGACAAGAGTCACCTTTCAAGGCCGTGCAATGAGGCTTTCTCTCCGCCTTATGGAACTAGCATGAAAGTTGGCTTTGTTCAGCAAAGCAGCTATTATATATATTTCATCATTAGCTTTCAGGGCTCTTAAAAAACCGATGAACGGAAGGGGTGTCACAGATGGGAGAGTCCAAGGAGCAGGGACTTGCAGGCTTCGAGGTACGAACGGACGTCAGATGAGGTGCGGCTGGCTCTCTACTGCTGCTCAGAATAGGGGACACAGCTCCGCGGCATTGACAATCACTAGGCTGGTGCTTGGTAGTCCCAACTGCAGCGAAAATCCGCTAGAAAAGCCACCAGCTGATCCCCCGAGCTCAGATTGGGGACTTTCTTTCTTCACCGTCTCCTTCTTCGGCGTTTCTCTCCTTTCGGCGGCTCTCATGTTCTGCGCCCGCGACGCGACCCTCTTCACTCTCGCGCTGATGCTCGTGCTGGCAGTCGTTTCGTTTACCATCGCTTATAATCCGCTCGAGGAAGACGCAAAGAAGGGCGAGTTCCAGCCTCGACAACCGGGGCTTCCACCCGGGTGGCACAACCTGTATCACCGTGAAGAACAGCTCACCTTCTACTACAACTCGGAAACGAAAGTCTCCCAGTGGGAGGCCCCCGAGCTTCTGATCTCGCCAGCAGCCCCTGACGTCAGCCAGACGTCAGACGATCTGGTAGCATCCTACGTTGGTCACGCGATAGAGAAGCTGTGCTCTGTTCTGCTGAAGCTCCCGTCACCGTTGGCCTGTATCTTGCCCCCCTGTACGAAATCCTCTGGCTTCTGCGCCACGCTGGACGCTTCGGGGTTTGGACGTCCGGGGTTTTAGCCGCGGCCGCGGCCGCGCTGCCGCAGCCCCTCCCGGCGCTCGTGCTCGCGCTCAGTCCCCTCCCCTTCGGGGTGGAAAGCAGCACCTTCGACTTCTTCCAATGGACCGTGACTGTCGGGGTTTTTTGGGAGAGTGTTCTCTGCCTGGCGCTTCTTGCGAGCATCGGCTATGAGATCCAATCGCTTATGGCGACGTTGAAGCGCGCGGCGCGCGCGCGACTGCCGCCGTGCGAACCGGCCGGGGACTCGTCTCTCATCACCAACCTGTTCTGCGCGTTGTGCCCCTCGCTCGGGTGGAGGCTTCACCCGTTCGCGTTTGGCCTCAGCTTCCGGCGGATCGTCATTTTGCCGCTTCCCAGCAAAGTTCCGTTTCCGGTTCCGGTCCCTCGGTGGGAGCTTCTACCGGGCACTTTGGTCGCCTTTCTCTACATTGCCCCCATGATTCTTCCACTGGTGAGGTGCCTTGCAGCAGCGGCCGAGAGGTCCCAAGCACTTGGCCCGAGCACCTTGCTTAGAATTCTGCTGTCGTCGCCTGTCGTTTACGTAGGAGTGTTTGCGGCGGTTGCAACGGCGCTCATTCGCTGGCAGAAAGAGGCGTACGAAAGAGCGCTTGCTGAGTTTGAGAGGACGAGTGAACGGACGGAACTGCAGGAGACAATGTCTGGGAAGATTGAGGGAGGTGAAAGTCGGCCTGGGGTTTTGGATGATGCTTTCGAAAACCTGCTGAAGAAGGACTTTGACGCGAGGCTAGGTGGTGGTGGTCCGTAAATTGGTTATACATCGAGGATCTTATTCGCATGTTTCAGATGCGACGTACAACGTCACATCTTAAGTGAATAGCTCCGCTCTTCAATGCTCGTATACTTTGCTGCTGGGAAATCTGTTACATCTCACGCTTTATGCACGATTGGAAAGGTTCACGAAGTCAGTCTTTTTCTTTTGTGGAGGGCAAACCTGTTGCGTGGATTCGAGTTGGTTCATTGCATCAATTGCAACTAAGAAGGGGGCTGTTTGATTTGTAGAGGGTTCAGAGTGTCCGTACTCAGCATGCTTGCAGTCTGTCGTCTCGAAAGATTTTCACCTTTTCTTTCTCGGTGCTTGGATGCGCAACATCATCTTGGCGCGTGTCACTGATTACGTGAGTCCAAACTTTCTTCAAGCAATAGGAATCCAATCCGCATGCAAGCGAAAGACATGCGAGCCTGGCAAACCGCGTATGCAGCTTGGACAAAAGCGACCAGTGTCCAGATAACCGTCCCTTGATTCGCACAAGCATGACGTCTTTCTAGCTAAGTGCATCCAATCGAGATACTTGAGTATAACATGTCAACTTGGGTGCCACGTAACGCACTGGCGTCAACTTTCTGAGACCATAGGTAGACAGTCGCAAATCATGCAGATTTACGACATGCGCAATTTTGCCGGCGGTTTCCATGTGGAGCTACTTAGCCGCCTATGTTTCGTGCACTTGCAGATTTTACGACTTGCTGTCTTGAGAGCTCATGTCTCAATCGAATCTGCCCTAGCTCACTATGGACACGTAAGCAACACAAGATGCACATTATGATTGCTTGTTGAGGAACTCAACAGCATCCAACTTGGGTGATGACTGGCGGCGCCAGTGGGCAGGCCCCCCACTGGCGCGGCCGCGCGCCCTGGAGGTGATGCAGACTACACAGCCGCGATAATATTTGTCGCTGGATGCAGTGATGCACATCATTGGGGGCCCCCGTTCATGTGTCTGATGATCACGTACGGGCAGAACGTTAAGGAATGGGCTCTTCTGAAGGTTCAAGGTTGAGACAAACATGTAAGACATGATAATACTCTGATGTGTGCTTCAACGGCTTGAATCGACTGGATTTTCGCAGCAGGAATTTCCACCGTTACGCTACGTTAAGGATCTTTCCTTGTGAGAACGCCACCGAAGCAAAATGTTTTAGGACGTAAGCCATATGGGCTGTCAGAAACAATTGAGAGGACGATGCGTCTTTCTTACAACAGAAACGTTACCAAATCTTGCAAGCTTGCTGCATTATACCTATAACCACAGCTCGTCCAGTGATGCAACTTCCCTACAGCCTGTGACTCGCATAACTGAGAATGCTAGTTCAATCAAACGCTTCAATACCATACGGCTGACCAACACATTGTTTACAGCGATTCAACATGCACACGTCTTTCATTTCCAGTGACTAAATCTCGAGCCTTACGACTCAACCTGAGTATTGCTTACGTGTCTTGAATTGTACACAACATCTGAATCTTATCTGACGAAAACTCTGATCAAAACAGCAACACAGTTCAATCGTCCTGGGGCCCGAGTCTTTTGTCGAAGTCGTCCTTCCACCTCTCCTCAATATCTTCCAACAAGAGCAGCGAATTCGACTGGTCTGCTTTCTCCTCCTTTCCTAAGTTCTCCCCAGCCGCTTTCTCGCGCTCTGATTCCCATTCCATCAACGCACTTTCGTAAGCTTCCTTCTGCTTCCGAATCAGTACTGTGGCCACGGATACAAAGACCCCCACCCACACAGCCGGAGACGAAATCACCGCTTCAATGAAGACTCCCGGTTCAAGGGCGCCTTCTGTCGCCTTCGAAACGACGTTGAAAAACTTCATGTAGGCACTCCGTTCAGGCGCCTGGGCGACCTCTATCGGCGTCGAAAGCGCTCTTGCCAAGGGGAGCACCAGGGGTGAGGCGAACAAAAGGGCGACCAACGACCCCGGTAGAAGCTCCCACCGCGGAACGGGCACCCGAAGCGGAACTTTGCACAGGAACGGAACGATCACGATCCGCTCGAAGTTGAGGGTGAGGGCGAACGGGTGGAGCTTCCAACCGAGCCCGGGGCAAAGAGCGCAAACTAGGTTGGTGAGAAAAGAAGAATCCGCGGTCATCTTGCGGGGGGGGAGTCTCGCTCGGGCGGCTTCGTCTAGTGTTTGTATCAGGGACTGAACCTCTGAGGCGAGGCTTCCGAGCAGTGCCAGGGACAGGAAAGCCTCCCAACCGACCGCGACTGGGCCGTCGAGGAAAGGCGTGATTGCCGGTTGGGATCCCCCGAGAGCCAGGATGAGAAGCGGGAGGGGCTGGGGCAGGGCTGCAAAAGAGGGGTAATAAACATGCGTTGAGAAATCGTGACTTTGTTGGGTTAAGACGCTGCCCAGGGGGACGGGCTGGGTTGGTTTGAGGGTTAAGGTGTTTACGGTGCGGAGCACGTTAACTTCGGCTTTGGTTTACTTCGTCTATGTAAGCCCGGAGAATCTAAAGTTTGCTGAGCGGTTTCACACGGCAGCTACTTGTGGGAGTGAGAGGAGGACCCGCAGAATCGTGAAAGCCTTGGTTTCTGTCGAGACAGGAATCGGCTCCAAACTTTCACCGATAAGCGCGCCAAACCACTTACATGAAGCTCAAAATCGGAGGAATCCGTTCAGCATCTTGTCGTCCCACAGCGGAAACATACAACGGTTCAGCCGAATTGGGGCGGCATCTAGCCGGAATCTCAGCCAGGAAGTCAGCAGCCGGGTTGATCTGACTCGATCTAGGCCACGGAACCGAAACTTACCTGCAACAGCGCTCGCCAGAAGCCAGAAACTCCACCCCCCAATCGTATGGTCTTTGTAGAGCTGGATCAACCACTGGAGCTCGAAGAGAGGGGCGTAATACAGCAGCAATGTGACCGGGAGCTTGAGCAATGCGGAGAAGAGCTGCCCGGTTCCGTCCGCCAGGTACGAACCGACCAGCTCGTCTGACGTCACGCTGACGTCAGGCTCGTCCGGGGGCGTCGGGAGGTCGGGGTACTCCCACTGGGAGGCTTTAGTGACCGAGTTGTAGTAGAACGGGAGCTTCTCTCGGGGGTAGTACAGGTTGTGCCACTCGGGGGGAAGCTCCGGTCGCCTAGGTTCGAACTGGCCCCTCAGCTCGGCTTCGATTCCGAGTATCTGATAAACGGGAACCGCGAAACATGCAATGATGGCTAAAAGGAAGATGAACGCGCTCATGTCCTCCCTGTTGGTTGGGTCGATTTTTCCGGCGATGCACAACTGGATGAGGAACCAGGTCATAGCAGCTGTGAGGAGGAACGCAATGAATGTGCCTGCAGAAGGGCCCCAATCTGTCGGCGGGGAAGAGTAGGGGACTCTCTCCGGGGGCTCTGGCCGGCTTGCCTGGGCGCATATGAGGCGTCTCTTTGCCCTGGTACTGCCAGACTGCCTTCCCTGAAGTCTGTTGCTGTGAAATCCTCCCAAAGTGAGGCTTTGATGCCCCTCTGACAAAGTTCTGAAGCCTGATGGCATGCGGACTATATCTGCTTTGGTTGGATGAACTATTCCTAGCTGGACTCGCTGATGACCTCCCCTGAAGCTCATGTGGTTTCCTCGTGCTTTGCAGATGTTAACATTCTGCCCTGCCCTTGTGCAACTCCACAGCTTCTGACGACTTGCAACCCCATGGAATGCGCTGTCTTGATCAACCAGAGCGACCACCCTACAACGACGCTGGCCACTAGTGTGCAAGCTTGCTGACACAGCGGCTGTGCTGATGCTATGCACACTCCTGGTTTGGGAGCCAGCAGACACGTGGCCCCCCAGGGCAGCACCTAAAATCACCATGAGAGAAGGCGCTCTACGCAAATACAAGCCCGCAATAAGCAGTGGCCGTCGTTTCTGCCCGCATCGATCCGCCTCTCTTCAAGAAGAAGCGCCAAATGCTGACTTCTTCAGCTCTCAAGTCTAGGTATGCCATAGTTTCAAACTAGACGCACTCGATCGGCTACGTGCGGCGCGGTCGCGTTTCGGTAACGTCACCGGGCAGGGTTTGGGGTTTGTTTTGACGACCCGGCTACACGCGGCCGCCCGGTGACGTGACTAAGCGGCCGCGCGCTCGACGGTGGATTGCAAAATCTTAAGTAGAGTCCATGGTAGTAATACAGAAACGTTCAAGTTGTTTGGCAGAGAGAAGGAAACTGAAGAGGCGCCACTTGAACAGCAATGGCCGGCGTCAGGCAATCAGCCGGAGCAACACCAACAGTGCTGACTACTAATCTGACGTCAGTGGAACGCTTCCACAGAGTACGTTCAAAGGGGCCTGAGAGTGGCCCCTTGAATAGACAGGGAGCCTTGGTTTCGTGTCAAGGCTTCAGCAAAAAGGCCGCAGCAACATCAGCCTTTTGCAATCGGCAGAGGCTTGCTCCTTTAGGCAAACCTGGAGGGCTGATTCTTTTGGCTCCTTTTGGCAGTGTTTCCGCTTCAAATTTTAGCGAGCATTCACTGGAGAAGCAGGCTGATCCAATTTTGGCGCGGCGGTGGAAATCAAGGGGCACTCATGGGTCGTCTGGCGGGAACAACGTTTGTTCAGACACTCCAGAGGACCAGCAGCCTTCCTCCCCTGTCTCTGCACAGCCTTCCCCAGGAGGACCACCCCCTTCCAATTGGGGCCCCTTTGTCCCGGGCCACCTTTTCTTCATTGTTTGTCAGATCTTGCTGTTGAATTGGACGAGATTGGACACTTCCGTAATCTTCCTATTAGCATTTTACACGCCGCTTTTGTTCATGGGGATCGCTTATGGGCTTCAAGAGGATGCTAAAAAGGGACAATTCTTGCCAAGGCAACCGGGTTTGCCCCCACACTGGCACAACTTATACGACCCCACCCAGAACCGGACCTTCTTCTACAACTCTCGCACCAAAGTTGCTCAGTGGGCGTTGCCCGGTGACCTCATTCACCCCTCCACTGACGTCAGCAGGACGTCAGACGAGCTCCTCGTGTCTTACTTTCTCCAGGGTGCGAGAGAGCTCGTGGCTTCCATCTTCAAGCTACTTGGAACGGTTGGGTTATACGTCGCTCACGTATTGGAGCTTGCGTGGAGCATAATGCTGCTTTGGAATATACTCGAGCAATCTTGGGTGCTCCAGGGACTCCTACCGGTCGCTTGTCTCGCCCTGCCTCAACCCCTGCCAGCTGTCATCCTGCTCCTCGGAACATTTCCCGTGAGGCTCGTAGTAGATAACGTTTCCGCCCAGTCTCTACGACTCGGTTGGGAAGCCCTCCTGTGCGCGGCGCTCCTTTTCAGTCTCGTTCCCGAGGTTCGGTCGTTGCTGGCGACTCTGAAGCGGGCGGCTCGAGCCAGGTTGTCGCCGTGCAAAGCAACCGGGGACGTGAAGCTCCTCACCGACTTCCTCTGCGCTTTGTGCCCTGGGCTCGGCTGGCGGCTCCGCCCGTTCGCTCTCCGTCTCAGCTTCGATCGCTTCGTCCTCGTTCCGCTGCCCTTCAGAGTTCCGCTTCCGGTTCCGGTCCCCGCCTGGGACCTTCTCCCGAGGTCGGGGGTCGCCGTTCTGCACGGCCTGCCCTTCGTTTTACCCCTGGTAAAAGCGCTTGTGGCAGCGAGAAAGGGAGACCTGTGGCTCACCCCGGGCGCTTTTGCGAAGTCGGTTATTTTGACGCCGTCTGTTTTGGTGGGCGTCTTTGCGGCGTTGACGGTGGTTTTCATACGGAGGAAGCGGGAGGCATATGCGATTGCTCTAGAAAGAGTTAAGGGGGCCCAGCTAAAACGAGAGAAGGGGGATGAGGTGGTGCTCGAAGATCTGGAGACGAAAGTTAAGAGGGACTTCGACGAGAGGCTTGGATTTGGAGACAGTTTATTCTCTATTTAGATGAAAACACCAATTCTGTAGCTCCAGAAATATCTGAGATTGTCAAGGTCGATTGAACGGCAGACACGTGAGTCGTAATTTAGTATTTGGACTCGGTTCTTGGACTTGCACGGCGGACCGTCGGACTGGAGAATCAGAGATACCGCTTAGTGCGAGCTATGCTTGCATGGTCGTTTTTATATGATCTTAAGCATTTGGTTGATGACCCGGTCGGTAGCCCCACGGGCTGGACGGTACAGAGACCTCATGTACCAAAATACGCACATGAGAAACGCGGCTCAGTGGTTGAGAATGAATGCAAGCTTTGCTTTTCGAGCGATGCGCTCACGTGAGTCCGTCAGTGTGGCACGGTGACGGGCGCAGCTAAGTCGTCAGCAGCCGCGCCGCGCATGGAAGTGCCACGTGCTGACTGTGATATGTTTGAGAGCTTGCACACACGCGACGTTTAAGTAGCATGGATCAAGATTTACATCCGCAACTGCACACAAATACAGTATTCTCAACATATATGTTTCCCGGGCTGCCATACATACTCAACGCGTGCATTGTTAAATAGTTTGTTAAGAAAGCTAGAGTTGCTGCATGTACCTGCTAAATGGCATGCGCATAAGGAATGCCACAGCAGCACCAAGCCCTCACAATAATGAGACACATGAGCTGGAGATGCGAAACCAGCAGAAATCAGCAACGAATGTTTGGTGTCCTTATGCATCGGGTCGCCTTTCAATCGCGCTATTGATGACCTGACCGTCGAAGGAGTGCTTTAGGTGCACGTCTTTCAGCCCGGCCCGGCCCAGCGGCGTTGACTACACGGCCATATTCAATCATAGGTTTCTGATTACACTCTCAGAGATGAACACCTGTAACGTATCTTAATGTCGCTTTGACTCAAGACCGGGACAAATACCTTCCTTATAACGGAAACTTTCTGAGAAACCAATCACCTTAGCATGATTCTCTGATCTAAGCGGGCCAGTATCTCAAAGGCAAAGCACTGGCGGACGGACCTCAATTACTTCTTTTAGGCGTGCCTATGTTTCGGCACCATACTCAACCAGCGTATTGTAGATGACTTCCCGAGAGTCTGCCATTAGTTGGTTTGGGTCCGTGCCCATCATTGGCGGATGCACGATGATCTTGACACCGCCCGAATGCAACGAGCCCTCTTGGCCGCTCGGCATTAGCTTGCCGGTGCCGACGAGTGTAATGGGGACGATCGGCATCTTTGCTTTGGTGGCTATGCTGAAAGCTCCTTTCTGCAACACACAAAAGATGCGAACAAACATATCAGGCACTTTACATTTATGACCTCAAGACCGGAAAACTCAAGATTCCGTGCCTGCAGAAGTGGCTTTGTCCTGCCTAAAGCATCTCAAAAGCGTTGGTCTCTCGTTGATAGCGAGTTAGCGAGAGCATCAGCGGACGGGTACGGTGTTTCTCATGTCCTCCGGACCGAAGGAACGTACGCAAACTGTCCGCAAAGTAGATGACAAGGGAACCAACGAGGGCCACTAGCAACGCGATTCTGAAGTTCTCAACTTTCAGCGTCGTCCCATACGGTTGGCCGAGAGAACAAGGGGACTTATTGTTGACACAAAGCTCCTGTTCAAAAGCTTAGGAAACCCGTTATTACCATTGCAACACGTTTTCACAGAGCTTGTTGCAGAAGACGTACCTTGAACGGCGCTAGTTTCTGGTCCAGGGAGCGCGTGCCCTCCGGGAAGAAAATCACGGATCCCCCGTTGTCGAGCATCGTTCGGCACGCCTTGAGGCATTGCTGCACGGGTCGACGGAAACTTGTTGAAAACTTTGTAGACATGGGCAGATTGTTCTGGCTGATGGGGTGACGAATACGGCTTGAGTTACATAGAACCAATACAAGTCCCTCGGAGACGACGCTTAAACGGTTTGAACGTTTTGAGTCCGGCAGTACAGCGATGCATAGCCCTCGTTTTCGACGATAGACTTCGCGTACAGACACCGCAGAACGTGTTCCATGTTTGCAGTCCCTCTTGACGTCTGTGCGACCTGTTTCGGATTCTCAAATTCGCTTACGAAGCCGCGGTGGATGCTTCACCCCGTCTTCTCGAAAGCCTTGTGTTGCATCCAGTAAAGGACGCCGAAGGCCTTTCCCAAGCGGAAAATACAAAAGCGAGCGGTGCGGATCGCTTGCTGTGCTTTTTGAACAACGGCGACGATAAAATAGACAACAACGCGCAGAACTCAAGGAGATGGTTAGACATCCAGTGTGCACCGCTGAAGGACAATCTGACTATGCACTATAACAGATACATCGGGGACGTTTGCTCAATCTTGTCGCCCTTCCGTTGCTCTTCTCCCTTTTCCGACTTCTCTCGTTTCCATTCTCCTCTCCGCAGAAGCATGGTGAGGAAGGGGGTTACAACGCCTTCTCGCCGCTTCGGTTTGTCCGTCCGTTTGCTGAAGCGAGATGTAGCCCCCTTACAGCTTTGGTTTACGACTCCATCAACCGCTGTCATTCGGTTCCAATCCGTTTTCGCCATTCTTTATCAGGCAAGAATAGTCTTTACCAAGAATTCATGTTTCATCGACGTTCCTTTAGTTTTAGTTTCCTGAAAGTAGGGAGAGCGTCAGTCTCACCGCTTGACTCCGCGCGTCCATCCGCTTGAGCGGTACTTGGCCCTTTATTCAACTTCCGTTTCCGACACCATGTTTGCAACCGCTTTGTTCGGTTCCAGCCCGTTCCCGCCACTCATCAGACAGGAATAGGTCCTTCTTTAACGCTTCAAGTTTCATCATTTCAACTCTCTAAAAATTACGCGGAGTGCAGCCTCACCGCTTGGCTCCGCGCGTCCATCCGCTTGAGCGGAATGTGCCCCGTCAGGAACATGGACCAGCCGACGATGGGGAGCAGGAAATTGCTTGTTTTCGACACGAACTTGAAGGGCACCCATAACCGGAACAGCGAGAAGATATCCAGGTAGCTCTGGTGGTTGGCGATGTACACTGCGGGCGTGCCTTTTGGCGGAAGATTTTCTGCGCCGATGACTTCAATCCTGGATGGAATGGGTTTGAGAGGTGAACAAGAGCACAATGAAGGCGTGCGACTATTTTTCTTTTCCTTCTGCTTGTGCCTGAGCGGAAATGATCATGGAGAACGCGTTCAAGAAACAAAGAGCGAGAAGTGATTGAGATAGCTCTGGTGGTTGGCGATGTAGACTGCGGGGGTGTCTTTTGTCGGTTGGTTCATGCGCCGATGACTTCGCATGCACGAGGACCATCCGATGAATACGTATTTCGGTCTCTGCGGTACGAAATTCAACAATCGCAAAACAGAACATGAGAATAAAGAAGCGTGCAAAATAACCCATAAGAATCCACAGTAACAAAAACAGGTAAGTCAAAGAAGAAGCAACCCGAGAGGCTTACTTGTAAAAGAGCGCCGTCGTCAGATTAGCCCACAGATTGTTCACGACGTGTAGGCCCCGGCGGCGGTATTTGTCAAAGAGGTACTGGAAGGGGAAGATAACCAGCATGACCACAAACAGAGGGATGGCGATGAGCAGCGTTGTGACGTAGAAGAGGATTGCTCGCAGCTTGGACCCAAAAGTCGATTCTGCAAGAGGATGATGAAGGTGGTGTCAAGGAACATCGAAAAAAGAAGTGAAAGATAAGTGAAAAAGTGCCTTTGAATGGACATGATTGGATTCTGGTCACCGTGTGGTGAATGGAGGCGTTACAGATGTTTCAAGGCGGTTCGTGATTCGTGTCCCTCCGTCAAACTCGTGTTCGCGTCAACCTGGAACAAACGGGGTGAAACACAGCTCCCATGCCACCACTTTGAAAAAGGTGAACCAGAGACTTAGATTCGGTAATTGTCACCCACAAGGAACTGCTGGCGGTACTCGTGATGTGTTGGAATAATAAGTGGTAGTGTCGAGTATCGGGGTTCAAGGATGTGCCTTTGATTGGTTGATCGTGGGAGAAGTTACTCCGGATGGACCTTGATCACTTCTACGTACGTGGACATGTTGTGGATCACTTTGCCTGCTCTGACCACCGACAAGCATCATGTTTCTAGTGGATTCTCCGGCGCACTTTGACACCGGGAGATTGGACCGGCAACTTGGACTATCTTGTTGTGGACAGTGGTCAAACGCCGCAGCTTTTTTGGTGCACTTTCATATCTTCAAAAGTCATCTTCAGGCCCTGATGTTCCTGTCCAGCAGAATGTTCGTCCAGTCAGATTGTTGAACGTGCCTTCTTCATTAACACAACTTCCGGTTTTCTTCAGTCTCTCTCGCAGGGCTCCTTTAATACTAGACACGGCCTGCGATGCTACGACTTCTCCGGTGCACTTTCTCGCTTCTGTACTTAATCCATAGGCACAGAAGTTCCCCGTCCACAGACATTCACCGGGCCAGCTCTGGAACGAGCCTTGTTCATTTGCGCAACTTAAAGTTTCTTCGGTCTCTTTGGCGGGCTCTTCTACAAGTTAATCGTAGTGGGCTTCTCTTCTAATCAATCAACAAGTCTGCGTCCAACAAATCTTTGTCGAGTCAAGCTTTGACATGCTTCGTCGGCGAAGCAACTCACTCTTTTGTTCTTCAGTCTCTTTTGCGGGCTCCTCGACGGGCGTATCTCCCGCGGCCGTGCCTGCCATTGAGCACACTGGAGCCCCTCTCCTCCCTTTCATTTGCCGGCTCGCAGTCGGAAGCTTGAACCCTTTCAGCCGTTCTGATTGGCGTCCCGCAACTGATCGACCACCGCACAACCTAGATACCTTGCATCTGCTCTCTCCATGTTGTGACGAATGCAGTGCATTGAAAGCGGAACGGCTGGTGGCATCCACAGGAAGATGACCGGACCTTTCACTGCGCTGGCCAAGCTTGGTCCTCTGGACTATTCCCTGAGCAAACGAGCGAACGGCCACACCGGCAACCGCAGACGCCATTGCAACGCCGCGTTTCTGCTACACTGTCTTTTCGTTGCGCCTTCCTATTCCAAAGGCTTATGAAAGCAACACAGGAGCAGGAAAAAGACTTCTTCTCAAGTTTTCCAGAAGACAGAAACACAGCAGCTCAATCAGTACTCCCCAATGGCGCCTACTGAACGTGGAACTTCAGCAGTTGGCCACACGACGCTCTTCTGCTTTGCGCCCTCCCTTTTAAATTGAAGTTGAGCACAACAATACTTAGGGCTGCTGCTGGTCACAGTGCTTCCTACGGTAAGTTCCTTCGGACGTCCAAAATCTTCTGATCCCGGTCGGATTCCAGACCTGTCCCGACCCGGCACTGACCATATAAGGTAAAGTACCGGTAGGCGGAAGTTCCAGCTACGGTATAGGTAAACCCAGGTAAACCACGTCTAAAATCTGGCTGGACAGCCAATGGCCGGCCGTCCGAATATACCATTGCATTCTGGCCTTGGTTGCCACCGTGGCGCCTTGAATCGACACTGACCGTCCGTTCTAGGGTTTGCATCCGAAAAGCTTCGTCGAGTGCCACGCGGCACGTTCTTAGCGGTCCATCGTCCCAGGATTCGGCTCTGAGCAGTGAGGAGAATCTGCTCAGCATTCTTCCTTTCCTTCTTGCACAAAGCAAACCTGATGTCAACAGTACCGGTACTGACTGAAGGCGGCAAGGCTGCCTGTCAACAGCGAAGGAAGGCGCCTTCTTCCTTGGTAGCAGCAGGACCCAACTTGAAGTTGCTGCATTTCATGTCTCTGGGAGTGCATTGATGCATTTGTAGACCTATCTTGAAGGGCGCTCTCAGCTGTCCGTCGAGGCAAGTTCTGCAGCAAGTTGCGGAATGGTTGCGCAGGCGCTGGCTCGTCAAGCCAGTGCATCCTTGAAGCTCGGTGCAACCGCGAAGCACACTGCGAATCTTTCCACAGATCTCCTTCCTGCTGCATGTTTTAGATCACAAAAGCTCCGGCAAGCATCAAAGGTGCAAGGTAGATTTGGTATTACAACATCCGGTGGGGTTCCGTACACGCCTGCTACAAAGAACGACAGTGCCAGAGCTGGACTTAGAGCATCCGCAGCAACTTTGGATCAAGCAGAGGGTGTCAAGATGGAAACTGGGTATGGGGGCCTCCCGCTCTTGACACCGGAGAGTGTAGATCTGCTGCCTGTTGATGAAAAGTACTCTTTTGCGGTACTTGGAGATCTGCATCTGGAGCCAGCTCAAATGGGAGTGTGTCATGAGGGCAGGGAACTGATTCTCAAGCAGGTGAGGTTTCGATAAGCCCCCAAGCGGATTTTCTGACTGCTATCACCAAATGCCTCGAGTTTTAGTGGTGCAGAATCACAGAGCGTGCCGCTTCAAGCTTTGCATGCTTAAACAGGCTGAAGCCTATTTTAGCAGATGGAAATGTCACAGGCGTGGCCCTAATGCGCGTGCAAGATGCTGCCGAAAACTTGTAGCACACAGCGAGACTGCGGTCGATCCTTATAGCATCTGATGGTGTCAAAAAAATTCACCATCTGACATGCTTATAGTCCAACTATTTCTGTGTCTCCGCTTTTCTGCGCTTCGCTCCTCTTTGGAGAAGTTTTCAAAACTACTCTTAAATTTCACCAATATAACCTATTCATTCCCTCCATTTGATGTTGCAGCTCTCAGCAGCTTCTGGTGAGCTCTTACCTGGCGCTCAGGTGTTTCAGTTGGGAGACTTGGGAGGTTACAGCCACCGGCCAGGCTCTAATAACTGCTTCAATGTGAGTTTCCGAAACATGAATGCATTGGTGTGCCTAAAGTGCTTTTTGATGGGTCAACGTCATATCCATGTGCAGGCTAGCGCACATTCTGTGCGTGCTTAAGGTTAGTTGATGTCTTGCTCCACCGATAGGAATCAAATAAAACAGAACAGCTGCAGCGACACACGCAATGTTGCAACATCTTGCAGAAAGTCTCCACATTCTTTAGAAAGTGGACACGTGTGGTCGAGCAAGGTTCTAGATAGATACCTTTATGATGTGTTCATTGTGCAGGTCGCCAAGGAATTTTTGGATTCTTTCAAGTTGCCCGTCAACATCGTGCTCGGAAACCATGATCTTGAGGGCTTCGATGACTTCCAAACAGATGCGGAGAATCTAGAGGGATGGAGGCAGCGTTTTGGAGAACACTACTGGATGCGAGAGATTGGTGAGGACCATCGGAAGGCCGGGAATGAGTGCAGGAAAGATCAGTCTCCTTGTAAATTTGGCGCGGATGCTGTGATCAGACTGTTGTTCTGGTTGATCATACTTACGATTGAAATGAAGCCAGCGAACCCGGCCACACGTAGCTTGGTATCTAGATTGGCCACGCCGGCATGCTTTGCAGCAGCTACTGCATCTGAATCTTGTGTCACTGACAATTTCCAGTTTGTTTCCTTTCCACCGATCATGTGGCACCTCTCACACCAGAAACAACAAGTTCATCAGAAACGCAAGTTACAACCATACACAATGCTTGTCGCTGTGCAAGCTGTGGCGATTGCCACTGTCGCGATTGGCCTCTTCAGCTCTGACGCCGACCTATGTTTCGTTTTCAGGACTTTCATTAACACGCCACCAGTCAAAGATATACCATAATAGATTCTCGAACTAAAGAGGTGGCAGTTGGTGATACGACTTTCGGACTTAGCATAATGCTTGTCCTACTTTCTGGGTCTAACCGTGGCTTGTCCTTCTGTCTTGCCTGATGTAACCACACCTTCGAAAACGTGTGGCATCACAAAGGATGCCTGTCATAGCCGCACAGCCTACAGCCGAAGTGCCAAAACCTCAACATTACAAACTTTTGCAGGCAACGGCGCGGCGATTGCAATCGGCATGTCCACGGTGCGCTTTCGCGACGCCGAGCATAGCTCGCACGAGGTGTATCTAGACCAGGAGCAGGTCAACTGGTTCCGGGAAACGCTCGCGCAGCACGCCGACAAGCCGGTGTTCGTCTTCACGCACGCGCCCCCGATGGGGTCCAACCTCACGAGCTTGCAGGAGGTGCATGTGCGCAACCGCTGCGCGTGGCTGAACCACAGCGAGCGGCCCGAGGCGTTCATCGACATTGTGCGGCAGAGCCCACAGGTGAGACTTTTTAGATTCGACTTATAAGAAGAAAAGGTATCTGCAGATGGTTGGATGATTCGTGGCACTTCAATTCTGGCTGGAAAGGATGAGTGATTGATCCAGAGAGGCAGAGCCCACATCTGAGGCCTTCTTGATGAGGTCGTTGAGAAATTCAGGTATGCGCAGACCGTTGAAAGTCGGGATTGGCGAGCAAGAGTGAATGGCCGAATGGAAAAGGCATGGCAGTCAGTCATGGAGGCTGTGGGGAAGAAACCGATCTTATCTAACCGGAGGAGTAGATGGCAAGACGAAGAAGGACTCAAGACGGCATCAGCTTGAAGCGAATCGAAGTACGAACTCCTTTGTTTGAAGCGGTATTATGAAAGCATCACGAAGCATCATGAGCATTTCAGGAGGGCATTGTTCGCAGTCTGGAGGCCTTGAAGTATGCTTATGATACCACAGAGTGAGCTATAAGCTTTAAGGCCCACATTACATGCAATACCTCCCTGCGCATCCCCACCCTTAAGGAATCAGCCAGCTGACGTCAGCAGAAGTCTTTTTCGGTACAGAGTTCAAGCTGTTGCTGCCATGGCACTGCAGTCGGAGCGCACGGTACTTGTTATGACTCGAGGACCGTCTATCCTTTGAAAGATGACGTCAGCTGACGTCAGCAGATGTTTCCCCCTGTGCACAGATCAAGCTGTGGTTCTCGGGGCACTACCACCTGAGCCACGACTACGACCGCTCCATGAACGTGGTCAACAACTGCCTCTTCGTGCAAGTCGGCGTCATGGCCCAGTGCGACCGGGACGGCCGCCGGCAGTCGCGCATTGTGCGAGGGGGGGAGAAGGGCTTCAAGATCTGTGAGTTTGATCGATTCACAATAATCCTTGTCTGACCTGTTTGCGAGTGCCGTCGAAACAGCTGACTTCCGAGATTGGTATATGACATGCCATGACGACTTCGTTTGGTTCTGTTTGGGCGTCTCAATTGATGACTGATCCGTGTGCTTCTCGAACTGACCCGATCTGTAGTCCGCTTCTAGCTAAACACGACTCCATAATGTTGTACTTTTTCGAGTACGAACATCGAATGCTCAGTTTTAAGCGCCCAATAAAACCGACGCCATTCAGGCAAAGCTCTCAAAGTCTTCAGACGTTGTTTCTCTCAGACACGCTGGACCGCGTCACCTGCCAGCTGCCGCTCGACCTCGTCCAGTCGTACGACTCTCTCAGGAAACCTAGAATATCCAGGTTCTGGATCTAGCCAGTCCTCTGAGTCTTCACGCGCCCCTCTCACAGACACGCTGGACCACGTCACCGGGCAGCTGCAGCTCGATCTCGTCCATACGCAAGACTCTTCCATCCAAGACCTCTAGGATGGAAGCCTAGACATCCAGATCCTGAAGGCCATCTAGCCCAACGTTCTGACTCTTTAAGCGTTTCTCTCCCAGACACGCTGGACCACGTCACCGGGCAGCTGCGGCTCGACCTCGTACACTCGTACGACTCCCGCATCCAGGAACTCCCCGAAAAGGTCCGGAGATATCTACCGGGCACTCTTACGGACGCCCCGACCGGACCGGTGTGGCTCGCGGGCAGCCCGGGCCTGCCCGGGGTGCACTCCTGCAGAAAGGGCGGGGCGTTTTCGCCCATGATCGGGGAAGAGAAGGCGGGGAGCTCGGCGAACGAGAAGGTGAGGATGGCACACCGATTATCGAAAAGGGACTGAAAAAAATGGGACAAGAGGTCAAAGGGACTGAAAGGTCGGGAGAAGAGGTCAGTGCGTAGGGTGCGAAGTTCGTAGAGCTTTGTCAGCGCCCGTCAGCCTTTGATTCACTCCGACGGAGGAAGGGAATCTCGGCTACGTAACCTCGCTAAGGCTTTGTTGTTGAGTAGTTGAGGGGCAGTCCGTAGCACCTCCTTTCTGTGCTGGTCACTCGAACGCCATTGCCGTTCTTCTGTCTTCATACGCGAAGTGATATTTTGACGCTTAAGTGCCGCTGTCTGCAGACATGGTGTTGGCGAGACCGTTGTTTTCCTTGTAAGCACCACCAGAAATCGTTTTCCTTGTAAGCACCACCACAAATCGTCAAAGGATAGGTTGCGAGCAATGCGCGACCACCCAATGTGAGGTATACTTCGCTGATGTGCCATCCGCCTTGCTCCGTACAGGTGACCTGGATCTCTCAAGGCAGCGCGCTATTCTGCGTGAACGCAAACCAGGTGAGAACCGCGTCTTATCCCGACTGCAAACGTGCTGTGCAAACCTAGCACGTTGATCTGATCGTATTGTAAACGTCCTGTCTATCCCACGACTCGGTGGATGCTCGCTCGGTTGCTTCGAGTGGCGCCCCGGTTGGTGCTTGCGCGGTTGCTCCAAAGTGCGCAAATGTTTGTTTGGTGTGGTTTCGAGTCGAGCTCTTTGAGCTGCGCATCAGTAGACACTGCCAGCATCTTCCAGATCCTCGACATTCCTTCGCGAAAGCTTGATGCAGGGTTGCATATGAAGGCATGTCAAGATTCTGGTCCCTGAGACAGTTGCAACAGCTTTCTAAGGGCTCGAAACTGTGGTACGATTGCACATCTCACCGTGTGTCCATCCTGATTGTGGTCATTTGCTCTTCTTCTTCCAGCTTGTTCAGTACGATCCGATTGCGGTCGCTCCAGTGGGCGTTGTGTGCGACCGGATCGACGGCCGCAAAATTCGCCTCCTCACATCCGACGGCAGCGAGGCGTCCACGTCGGACCAAGAGGTTGAATTCATTGAGCTGGTCGGTCCAGGCAGAGTGGGTTCCGCTCCAGTCAATGCGATCAACGGAAAAGGAAGTTTTGCGGGCGAGGTCGAGCGGATTGAGCGAAATGAAGAGGGTGGGTTCTGGTACGTTTACCAGTACAACAAATACAAGCTGCTGAAGCAACGGCAGGCGGCACAGGAAGCGCAGAAGTCGGTTGCGGGCAACGGGGCGCAGCCGAAAGTGGTCTCCACACTGCCCTATTCTTGGCAACATTAACAACAACATGCAACATTCCGCATGACTGAGTTGGGGGTGCACGCGGCCTCACTTGTAATAAGCCGTCGGCTTTCAAGCCGGGACTTTGTAATATCAGTTCGTCAGCAGGATCTGCGGACCATTAGACGGATGTCCACAAGATAGAAACGAACGCGAAGCCAACAACGTGGACGTTATAACAGGTAGCTCGCGCTGGTTTTAACGCACAAATCTACTAAAAGGTCACATTGAGCCTTAAAGTTAGTCGTCAAGCACACTACCAGCGAGTAGCTGATCGACTCGTTCATTGCGACTTGGCAATTACCATTGAGTATGATGACTCAGGCTGCAAGTACAAGGTGTGACCGTCTGCAGGAGTCGCTAATATCCCAGCGCTTTGCACTCGGAGGACGTTGTAACCGTCGGTTCTAATCAAGTCAACGCCCAGCGATCATCATGGCATTGAAGCGAAATATTGGTACCAAGAGGCTCAGTGATAGTATGCAGGCTAGCGTGCAATCTAGTGACCACGAGCCGCGCACTTAGTGACGCTTGGTCGTTACATTCTGCAATTCAACCACAGGCGCCAGGCTTTAGGTGACTGCATCCTACCTATACCATATCTCAGCGCGCGGCAGCTGCAGCATATGATATTGCACGGTGGTGCGATCATCGACCGTCTCATCTGGCACATAGGTATGGTATACGTATGCTTGCCGCCAAGCTAGCTACCGTGCATCATGCATGCACAAGTCAAAGCATATATATGATCGACCCAATTTAATGATTGCGTGATAATAAGTTTGGTCGGACGGTTGACGCGTGCAGTGGGCCCCGGGCCCCGGGTTGTGCAGAAGGAGAAGGGATTAGTGGTCCGTTAAAGACACTCGACCAATGCGTTTGATCAACTATGAAGCATCCTTGTACTAGCCGAATGATTTCAAACAACCCGCTTATAAAATCCGGGCCACGCTTTTCCGCTTTGGCTTGAAACGAGGTTTCCTTACACGTTCGTTGACATGACGTTCTCCTAACACGAGCAATCCAACGGAGCACATAGTGACCGCTACGGGTTTGTTACTGGACCCAGCGTGGTTTGTGGGCCGGTTACTACGCAATTCCGAATCCGTGAAAGTCAATGAAGCACTCAATCATCCTACCTCCGACCAAAATTGCGGGAAGGTAGCTTATACAGTGTTACCAAGAACGGCTTTCTCGAAGAGGCTTTGACCCTGCCAACGGGCCGCCCAATCACGTAGAAGTGGCAAGAATAATTTCTCTCAAAGATGCAAAATCATGTCTGGCCCGGCACCGTCCGACTGCATCTTGAGTTGTTCTCAACGCCTGGGCCGGACTCTACAGACTCTTCTTGTGAAATCAACCCTGATGACTACATTGGTCAATCAAAACCCGCTGCAGCAAACCACGAAGAGCCCTTGTGTTCATTCTGACGCCAGGCTCTACAAAAATGGAATTCAAATCCAGGAAACCGAGAGGTTGTTGATCAGGAGAAAACCGGGTTCTACATTAGGAATATGAGAACCTAAAAGCTGGTAGACAAAGCTGCCTGTTGGGTACTGCAGCCGTTTGCAGACTACTTGGGCCGGTCACTCAATGACCGCAAAAGGCCAATGCGTACGCCAAGGTTGCTGCCTGGGCACTCTCGTACGCGGCTTTAGAACCAAAGTCGGTGCTGCAAATGCGGACGCAATTATCAGCATATTGACGTCACAATGCGCGCACTGATTCACAACGTCACTCGTCTGCTTCGAATGATGATCTCGAACCAATGCTCAGTCAAAGAACTAGTTGATAGCAAGCCTCCGACACTCTTATGAGTACCCAGCTGGAGACCCATCTCAAGAGCGCTCTGTCGAAGGAACCTGCCACTTACGAGAAGAAGAGGCGTCCGACCCGTGCTGTCATGCGGCATCGGGCCGCCGCAAATGACGTAGGCACCACATCGCAGGCTTCGCGGGTGCGTACGTAAAGTTCGTCGTCACAGGTAGATTTGCTGGCGCCAGGAGTTGAGTAGCACACGTCATGGAAGTTGCAACCAGGTGCGAACAAATCGCTGCTTCCAGCACCACCGATGAAGTTGATAACCTTTCCCACGAGTCCTCCTGTATCACAGCAAAGAGCGGATAGCGAATAGCGGTCAGCGGATAGGGGATAGCGGAGAGCATCGGAAAGCGGTTCAGCGCGTGGCTGCAAGAAGCATCACTGGACGTAATGACGCCGTCTGTTTAAACCGACAAAAGAGTCAGCCAGCAGTGTTGCACTTTCACTGGATCAAAACGTTTGGCACAGTTCGTCTCACCATTGGACACCTGTCCACACGCGTTGTAGTCCCCCGGGTAAGCAGGGCACTTGACCCCAGGCGCACGAGACCGACAGCATTTGCTCCCGCATACCAGTACGCCGCCAACACTGTAGGGACAATCCTTGGAGCAAACCGGGTCTGCAGGTACACATGTACGGATCAATCAGTGGCGAAGTGAACACGTCAATCTGCTGATTAGACCTTTAGTCAATTCCACAGCCGTAATAGCGAGCTAGAGAAATCAATTGTTGCCCGAGAGCAACTTGCATGATGGAAGTTGAACCTAAAATATATGGAGTGACCGTCTGGCAGCTTGAGATAGAGACGAAATTTAGAGAAGCGTGCACTGCGGACAGGGGCCCACATGGGCACCCAAAGGTGACCGAATCAATTTGACAGGCATTGACCAAGCTTTTCCTTGGTAAGAAACGTCCGCTGTTGACCTTTCAAGTACGTTACTATCCACCGTCGTTTATTCATGCGACTGCATAGTAACTGAAAGCGCGATCAGTTTTTGTAAGAGACATAGCAAAAGTGACACGTGAGCAGGAGTAAATATGAACCAATCCAGGGCCGCCAGGCACGAGAACTGAAAACAACGGAACTTCACTACCTGACGTAGTAATGGGAGGAGCTGAAGATGGGGAAGGGAAGCCCTTTGCAAACAGGCTGTTCGGATCGATATCCGTCTCTCCAACTGCCGGCTCCAGGGCGGAAACGAAGCCAGATGTAAAGGCCGTGAGAACCTCTTCAACGGCCTGACCATCGACCGTTATTGTCGTCTCGACGATACTACCGGCGCCATCGTTGGTTGGCTGAATGCTCGTGATCGAGACCTGCACCGTATCGGTCGGTTTGTAGAGGGGACAAGCTTGATCCTTCATATATGTACACACAAGTTGAGGCAGCCTAGAGAAACGTTTGACCCCCGTTTGACCTTCCTTAATCTGGACGACGATGCCTTACGCAAAAGTTTGCAATCTAAAAAGCTGGCCCCGAGGTTCCTAAAAATAGTTGCTGCCATGATGCATTCATGCATCAAGACCCCTCAGAAAGTTGCGCCGGTCAATACAAGCTAATTGCAGCCTATTTCACATTCAAAGTGCCGTTATAGGAGCCGGCCTGATTAAGGACCGTCTGCCACTGAGCCGATCTCATAGGCCGCATGATGATCAGGTCGGAACCAAGCCGATACAAAACAAGAAGCCTGAAGAAGAAAGCTTACCTCTTCTACCGCAGTCGAGGACTGCAATAAAGCCTGTACATAGCTCGTTTGTTTGTCAGCATCAAAGCTCTCCGGTGGCAAGGTTCTGATGGTAAATGACCCCACAATTTGGAATTGAGTATTGGAGTCTGTCAAAGAGAAGCAGAGGAATCCTTTAAAAGAGAAGCAGAGGAATCCTTTGAAAGAATCTTTTTAGGAAGGAAAGCGACGAGAGCACGGTTGAAGAGAGTAACAAAACTTGCAATCGAGGGGACGATGAAGTACGAGAGCAAGTTCATCACATGATCTGTCTATATAGTCCAACGTGGCCGCAACGGTATCAAGACCAACTGAATTGATTCCGAAATCTACTTGCCGTCACACCGCATACATTTTCGTGACGAGGAACTTCAAACAACATGCTTTACAGATGTGATCATCTGTTGCTAGATCATTGTGCAGATTGCGCAAGAGGTGGCTGCTGGTGAATCGGACAGCAAGAAAAGGACCCACCTGTAGGCCTAGGAGTTGAACTTTTTGGGGTCGGGGTTGGAGTGACTCGAGTGGTCGGAGTAGGAGTAGTGGGCGCAGGAGTCGTAGGCATGGGAGTCGTGGGGGCGGGAGTTGTGGGGGCGGGAGTTGTAGGAGTAGGAGTTGTTGGGGTGGGAGTTGTTGGGGTGGGAGTTGTTGGGGTAGGAGTTGTTGGGGTAGGAGTTGTCGGGGCGGGAGTTGTTGGGGCAGGAGTTGTAGGAGCGGGGGTTGTTGGGGCAGGAGAGTTTGGGGGCAGAGTTGTGGGGCTAGGAGTGGCTGGCGGGAGGGTGGTAGCCAGCGGGGCCAAAGTGCTTGGGGTGGGGGTGGAGACTGTTGGCTGGGGAGTAACCGAGGCCGTAGGACTGCCCGTTGTTGGAATGGGAGACACTTTTGTTGGACTGGGGCTGGTAGACAGGGATTGGCAAGAAGGGGGGTTGGTCGGCGGGTTAGCACATTGATAACCTGAGGCACAGCAGAGAGGACCTTGACCCTCCGGTCCATAGCAGGGAGTGGCGCCGTCTGCGGAGCAAGAGACTTGCCCAAGCGAAGCGGCAGCGGTCCCTGTAGGAGTTGGGGACTGAAGCGGGGAGCTTGGTGCCGAGCTGGATGGGCCCCCTAGATTGCTTTTGACGCAAGCAGGGGGGCTGGTGGGTGGCGAAGCGCACTGATACTCTGGGCTTATGCAGCAGATCGGGCCCTCCCCCCCTGGCCCATAGCACTGAGTCGTCCCCATATTGCTGCAAGGAACCTCCCCTGCGGATGCAGTGGCGCTTGGAGCAGGGCTGCTTCCGGAAGCCCCAGGAGGGGGAGGAAAGACGGGGCTGGGGTTATCGACACGTGGGTAGATTGCCTGACAAGAAGGTGGGCTCGTTGGGGGGGTGGAGCACTGGAACAGCGGACCCGCACAGCATACTGGGCCTTCTCCCATTGGGCCATAACACGCACTTGCTCCCTCCGCTCCACAAGGAACCACGCCCTCACCTGGGGCAGCAAGCCTAGAAACCAAACGGACAGGTGGTGTGTCCAGCGCGTATGAGTTTTTCTCAAAGCAGTAGCCTGCTGAAGGGGCAGGACACCGAATGAAACCGTCGGAGTTATCCCCTGATCTCACGCACAATGGTTCACCGTCTGCTAGCACGCAACACTCGAAACCAGGCTCGCAGCACAGTGGAAAGAAGTTCTTCCCCCCCACGCATTGACGTTTGGGAGGCAGGCACTTTGGGACGCAGCCATAACCCCCAAGATCGCAGTCATAATCCGGTAGGCAACAATCAATGGCGTAAGAAGGGGGTGGGCCCGCCGAAACAATCTGGCTCGAATAGCAACATGTTGTCCCGGGTGGGCAACCAAAGGTATCGTCCGGCTGATGGCAGCACTGATCCGTGGCATATATACGGTTTGCACCACAGCATACTTCCCCAGGGAAAGCACAAGCAAGCCGGAGCAAACCGTATCGGGTACCCAAGCAGCAGGTTGCTTCATTAAGACAGTAGACATCGTCTCGGATGTCCACACTGGTGCAGCATTTTGAATCCGGATTTAATGCGGCCTGCTCGCATCGGTCGACCCCTTCAACTAAAAGCAAGACAGTGACCAACGTAACCCAAAACAGGGCCTGCTTGCTGCGCATTGTGTTGGCTAAGCTGCTCATATGAATGCCAGGCCAATGCAACCTAGTCTCAAAGATGCCCGAGATTTCCTTCGGGTACAATCACCTGCCCTTCTCGGGTCAAAGACAGCAAAGAGATGCGCCTGCTTCAATGTCCACCAAGCTGCCCAATGGCCCCTCAATGGAATGTCGCAGGAACTGCAGGAACTGCAGGAACTGCGCGGTCCCCCTCCTTTGAAGACTAGCGTGCCGTCTACATCCTACGCGAACTCGGTGGTAGCTGGGAGTGTTGTCAATGTCAGTGTGTCCGGGCCAGTGCCGAATCACACCCGTCCGCCCGTCTACACGGTCTAGCTCGTTAGAAAACATCATACAGAGGGAGCCGGCGGCCTGTAAAATCTGAGATTAAAAGTTGTTTTTGGATTTGGATCGTCCGATCCCCGTGACGTCAGCTTACAAGAGCGCTTATTCGTCGATTCGCCTGTCCTTGTTGATTTATTGAAAAATTTGAAATCGCAAGCATGGGTACTGACAAATCAGATGGATTTGTGAGTGTACATGGGGAATTCTAGACCGCAAGGCTTGGACTCTGCACGCGAATATACGTATGTAATTTTGTGTACCCATCTTATCTATAAATTACGGGGCCGGAACACTGGGGCGAAGTGTGCAGATCCAGGACAACTCATCAATTTGAAAAGTGCCGGCTTCTTCGGAGCTAATGATTGGCACCCTGTACACCGAACCCGTGTACACACACTGTACCTTGTACATCCCTGAGAGCAGAATTCAGGCTGTTGATGAAACCTCTACCGGAATTGTCGCACGCGTAACGCATGACCCAGGTTTCACGTTTTTTCCACGGTCCCTACGTCGGTCACAGCAGGTATCCTACCGCCTGCTGGCCTGCGCAGCACGCAAGTACCTCCGGTTTTTGCGCCGCATGTTTTCATATTACCGGTATCACATGTACTGGTAGGTAGTACCGTTGGTAGTAGGTACTAGGTACGCCAGTACGTGCTGGCACTCACCTCTTGCGTACCAACATATGTCCGTAGTACTCCGTACGGTACGGCGGTACGGCACCTAATGATGCGGAGTACGGATTTTCATCGATGCCCGCCAATTGGCACCAGGCTGTGGCCCGATCCGGCTGTCTTGACTCTTCATTTCAACCGTCGATTGCATCTACGATGACCAGAATATTCTGGGTTCGCCGTCCAGATTCGTCCCGGATCCAACGCGCGGAATGATGCCATAGATTTTCGATGACGACACTCTCTCGGGAGTCGGACCCCCCTGCACTGTGAGAGGGCACTTTGCCTAAAGCTGTCACAGCCTACTAGGTATACCGTAGTATAGCTGGTAGTACTGCAAAGGCGCCTCATGATCACCATGATGGCGGTGATTGCATGAGTTTTGAAACCACTGAGTGAACCGCCGGGGGAGTTCCAAACTGGATCGGACACACTTCCACACTTCATGATACATGTATGCCATGAGAAGCCTATGACCTATTTGGCTACGGCGAGTACGAAAAGAGACCATGGGAACTCGGTGGGGAGTTCCGCCATCAACAACTTAGTAACTTGTTCCTGTTCCAGTCTGGCTCGATCGCGGAATTTTCAAAATGTGGTGCTCTTTGAGCTGCCCAAATTTCACGAGAACTTTGAAGGCTGCTGGACTCACTAAAATGGCCTATTAATTGGACTCCTGATTCAATATTCCAGATTATGAATCTTGCAGCACGCGATCGGCATAGATCCAAATATCATCCGGCTAGAGTTGATCAAAGTTCGTTTCACAGCACTGCAATACAAGTGCTAAAGCGCTCTGCAAAAAAGAAGGCGAGCGCCAGCGTAGCGGGGCCTCTACTTTTCGCGCCTTTTTCCACGTTTAACTTCAGTCACGACGGTTCGACAGAGGTCCATCACACCAGGCAAACGTCAGCCAACGGAATTGCCACCCGACCAACTACATCGCGAGGGGCCACCGACCGATGCCTCAGCAAAAACGTGCCGGGTATATTGTAAGTAGGTAGTGAAAGTTGAGATGGTTGAGTGACACAGGCCGACCGGTTCCAAAGAGGCTTACGAAGTGCAGCCGGTTGACCAGAGGACAGCCGGCTAGCACTGCCAGCAGGGAGCCAATGCCAAATCAAAACTTCCTGTCGAACGTAGCCTGGTGGTTTGAATCCAGGGGCCACCCCCGGGCCACCTTGCCAGTTGACCGGACAACTCCAACATGCAAGATACATACCGGTAAACTACGAAACACATGCACCGTTTAGCGTGCTGCCCATGGAGCCGGGTCGCGCCCGCTTATGCTGAACGACTGCGCGCACATTTGATGCTGCACCCGCCTGTCGCCGGGCTGTCGCCTCGCCGCCTCGAGTCGGCCCCAAGCTTGGGCGCCGCCCCTACCACTTTCGATTACCTTGCCCGAAGTTAAAAACCTACGAGTCTACCAACAGCTCCCCTCCCTTTCAAAGCTTGCAGTCGTGAGCTTGTGTACTAGTACCCAGGCACGTCAAGATTGGTGATTACAGGCAGCTTCCGGTCCGGCCTAACGGTTTATACAGTATGGATATATATTTTCGTTGCGACATCGATCTTGGATAGCGCTCAGGTGGCAAACGGGGAAAACATTATGCTGGCTGCAATATGTGTTTCAATAACGTACATCGCTCGACTTCTTCTGATCGGAGTTCCCTGCGGATCTGTATCCAGTGGCGCGCGTTTTTAGCGGTTCCGTCGTTCTAGCTAAAAACGGATAAGATCACTTCCCTTGGCACGTTACGACGTAAGCTGTCAGGACATTTCTGTGGACCGTCTTCTGCGGATTCTGCGATCTAAAGCCCGTGCATATTGGAGGAGGCATCGATCATGCCATGATGGCATGGTGAAGCAGTGACATTGGGGGGCAAATTGTGCCATGCTATGTTGCAAGTTGTGATCTTACAGTGCTTTCACGTGAGTATGTGAACAAACTCGACTGTTGCTGCAATTGGAGACGTCTATCTTAGGAGGTGTATACGTACCTGGCAGTGCCGGGACGAACTAGGCTACTCTTAGAAGCCTTCAAAACCCCCCGCGATGTCTTTTGAAAAGCGCAGGCGCGGGCGCGCGCGGCAGTCGAGTTCGAGTCGCGGCTGAGTCAGCGGCTGCATGCGATCCCATAACCGCATGCAGACAGTCTCAAATGAGGCCAGTCGATCGACAACAACTTGCAGGACGAAAAGCACAAGCGGAAAGAGGCCTGTTGATCGCAATGGCTCGCTTCACTTTCTTCCTTATCGGCCTTCTCGCCATCGCCGCTGGTGGTGGTTCTCGTCTACTACCTGCCTCCAAATGCTTACAGCTTCGCGCGCTTTCTGGTTGTTACGACTTTTACAGACGCTATGTCATCATACCAGGTTGGCGACGGTCGTGAGGCTGCTCTGCTGGCTCATGTCAAGTCTACAGCAACTCTAAACGATCCGCAGTCCGTCCTGGATGCAATTGACAGCTTTGCGTGGTCAAGCACGTGGCTGGTGAACGTTGGCGATGTGAAGGGGAAGTATTAGACGAGGAGATAGCGAAGCACCAGCCAAAGAGAGCACTGGAAGTGGGAAGCTATGTTGGTTATTCTGCTGTGAGGATTGCGTCCCAACTGCCGCCTGAAGGGAAGCTCTTTTCCGTCGACTTAAGTCCAGAAAATGTGAAGATAGCCAAAGAGGTGGTTGCATTTGCGGGGCTCGGTCAGAGGGTGGAGTTCCTTGTGGGTGTTCTTAGCAATGTTACGAAGGTAGGCGTCAGAACACTCCGACCTTTTCCTGCAGAGATGAATCTGAGAAGCACACAATGATGGAGTGCTGAAGGTCTCAATTAAGTTGAGAACGTCTTCCTCTCCGATTTTAGATCCTATACTTCTCGAAGCTTTCGAACAGCCTTCCAGTCTAGAGAAGAGGACTTTTGTGCAAATACGAATGCAGACAAATAGGACTCTGGTGCTTGCTCGAACGTTCTCAGGCTTTCAAGATTAACCTAGCTGCTCTCCTGCTCATAGCTTTCGCTTGTACCGAGCGTAAGACCAATGCTTCTTGCATCAGCCGCGCAAAAGGGTTCCAAGAAGCAAAGCCGAATGGAAGCGTCTCTACGCTTGCTGTCTGCACTTAGGTTACATTGATACGGTGTAGAATCCATCTGGTTCACGCTGACTACCGTGAAGGCCTTCATTCCACACAAAGACCTTGCTAAACTTGGCTGAACCGTTTGACCTATAAATTCAATCGGATGAACTTCTGAAACTGTTTTCCCAAAATGCATTCTCCTACGACATTGAAGCATTTCATCAGATTGAACAGAGGAAGACATGTCAGATATTCTTTTAAAACTCAGCGCTGGAGACCCCGCAGATATTTGGCATCTCTTATCTACGTGACTCTGTTGCAGGATCTGAAAGCGCGAGCACACAATTTGGACATGGTCTTTCTCGACCACGACAAGTCCTTCTACCTCAGCGACCTGAAGCTCCTCATAAGCGAAGGGTTTCTGAAGCAAGGCTCAGTGGTTATCGCGGACAACGTCCTGATTCCGGGAGCGCCCGACTACCTGGCCTTCATGGAGGAGTCGAAGGACTTTGTGACTAAAAAGCACGAGACAGAAGTTGAATACATGAAGCATTTGAAGGACATGGTGACCGTCTCAATTTACCAAGGAGCCACGTAGAGACAGACTAATGTGCTGCACGTACACGTACGTAGACGAGCTCTTGATGTGTACGACAGAGGCCGTTTGGGACCGGTATATGTTCTTATAGATTCCATTCGAAGCGGCTGTCTAGGTTGGTGACTTTTGCTAGACACGATTGCAGTTTTGCAAGGTAGGCGCAATTGTGGTTTCCTATTTGAATTGTCGTAAAGACAGGGGAAATGTAAACGTCCGTATATATAAGGGAAACGAGGTTCGAATTGAGTTGCAAATGGTCACCAGAAAATGACGGGTGCTCGCAATACTCTCAAGGCCCGCAGGCACGGCCAGGCATAATAGAGTCGCTCTTCTCATGTAAGGAAAATGTCAATAAGTCTCTAGTACAAGCATCCAACTCCGAAATGTAAGATCGTGGGCTAAAACACAGCAGCATGGAAAGAGGGAAAGAGGCTGGGGTAAATCCAAGCGTACAGATTTGGCATTATATGATGTCATTTAGGGTCGGGCTGCCTTCATGCTTTTTACATTTTCCCTGCGCATGCTCATGTAAGAAGAATGCCGCATAGCTAAAATTAAGAAGATGCTCACGGCACATAGGGCCCCCAGCGGCTAGTGCGTTTTTGCCCAGTAAGCGCAGCGTGGCGGGTTTATGCCGCGGGCCGGGGAATGCTCGTTTATGACGCCTTACTCTACATGGTAGCTGAGCATGCAATACATCAATCATGCCCGTGCCTTCGTTCGACCGTCGTCCGGACACCTTCTTTATGATCCTGATTTCCTGAGTGGTTGGGTTGTTCACATGTAAACATCACCTCGGATGCATCAAGACCGTGAATTTGGCAAACGCACCTTGACTTGGCGGCCGCCTTTCAATCAGGGCGGTCTTGAGATCAATGATCATTTCTCATGGTACCCAGCGCCATGGTCCGACCGGCGCTACCGTCACATCCGGCGCTACCGTTATACATGCTTGCAACAATGATCTAACCGTCTGGCATGCTGAGAAAGCGTGCATATACTAATGAAGCTAAGTGTCAAGTAAAACGCCGCTGCGCGCTTGTGTGCCAGCGCCAGAGATACCCATGGCCTTGCATGCCAGGGGTCGGCGGACGTCCGGGATCCGATATCCGGGTTCCGCACCTGGCAGTCAAAATGGCACTGGCCCTGTCTTGACGTTCATATGATGCAGATACGCAATAGAAAATCACCGAGTCAGGTAGGTGTGCATCGACCGGCCAAGCAATGTACACTGACCGCGGGCACATTTCCATATTGTGTATATACCTCAGTATGTCCAGCTATATTCTTTGCAGCTTACAAGTCAACGCGGCGGCCGAGGCTGAGACACAATGAAGTTACGAAATTTCGAATAATTGTAGATTATATAGTCCCCAAACTGAACTCCGAGTTTGCATTTGCCATGCAATATGCGTGGACCCCAAGTTGCAAACGGCCATTCCAACCTGATTGAGACGGCAAAAGATTGACAGGCTCCATTTCTAACCCGGGCCCAGTCAAAATTAAGTTTTCTGTAACCAAGGAGGCACCGCTCAATAAGGTACGTCATCCTGCCACGTCTCTCGGTCTTGCGGCTGACAATGAATCACGTCCGACCTGGTTTCTAGCTCAAGACAGGCATAGGTCTCGTCAATCCATTCAACAAACATGTACGTGATTTGAATCTACCTTCGAGTGCCTCATATAAACTGGATAGCAAACATTATCAGCTTACTAACTGAAACTTGGTCGGAGAAGCGGGCGACAGATCCTCGTCCTCGTAGTCACCGTCGTCATACTGGACGCCGTGGAGCTTCGACTTGCTGCTATATGACGTCACCAGGCCCTCATACCACGTGTCCTTCAGCACGCCTTTCACGACGCCCTTCTCCCACAGAACCTGTAAGGATGCATCAAATGTCAAAACTTGTCTGGTAACAACTTTTTATGCTTTCGGAATGAAGGTCATCCTCAGGCATCTCTGGTGGACATAATACAGAAAATCTCAGCACCACGTTTGGAATGTTCCAGAATTTGGGGTCAAAAACGTGCTTCGCATCTGTGTTTTTCTACTTTTCCTATGAAGCTTCTGCAGCGAGACTCGTCGTTTGCAGGCTATTCGTGAGTATCATTTCTGTGCACTGATGTGCCTCGTGGTCCAAGTCGCTCTGAAGTCTGCGTTGTCGCGAGTGGTTCAAATGCAGGACCCACGAAGCAGCCACGGCCGACCAAGTATGAGCACCGTCTTGTGGGCACCAAGTTTGAGCATGCGGACTTGGCACTCCCGTGAAGCTCCGACCACAGCGCGGACTAGTCGCTCCACCCAAAGAAACGAACGAAACGCACACTGCAGCGGAATGATCGAAATCAGCAGCCCAAAGGCGAGAAACGCAAAGAGCCAGAGAACCAAAGAAAGCAGGGACCCCGGAGTCTAACCTTTATCCGCTTCCCCAGGTATTCGCTCCCCTCGAGCTCCTGCCCCCCCGCCCTTTTGGCAGCCTTCCCAACCCCCCCACCGGATGCTTTTCGCCCAGACGCCGTCCCCTCGTTCTCCGCTTTCCGTTTCACCCCCGCCGTTTTTGAAGTCGCCTTTGCCGCACTTTCCGTCTTCTCGGCGCCGCCCTTTGCTTTCGGCGTTCCTTGAACCTGCCTTTTCGCCGTTGTCTTCACCTTTGAAGGCCCCGTTTTGTCCCCTACCTTCGGGGTCTCCGTCCCATCCCTTTTCGCAGCTGCTTTGACCTTCTTCGCTCTAGGGGTCGGCTGCTCGTTCACACCAATCTCGGAGACTTCTCCTTCAGTTTGTTTCCTTCCCGTCTTTGGTACCCTTTCTTCCGCCACCAGAGACGACCTTTTCGCCGGTTTCGGCGTCCGTTTCTCCTCCCCTTTGGCCACCTTCTCCCTCCCTTTTGACGCACCATTCACTTTGGTTTCGGACACTTTCTTTCCCACTTCCTCTTTGTGCACCTGTTCCATTTTGCCTCCCGAGCCCTCTGTCCTTCCCGCATTCCTCCCCTCAACCGTTGTTCCTGCTACTCCCACCTTGCTTTTCTTGACCTTCGGAGTCTCATCGCTCAAGTCTGCCAATCTCTTCATCCCCCTCACCGACGACTCCACCTCCTCCCCCATTTGGGACTCCGCTTTCTTGCTTGCCTTTCCCTTCATTCCCTGCGCGTTCGGGGTTCTCGGCGGACTCTTCTGGGTCTCCCTACTTACACCACCTGATACCCCCTTTGACACCGCTGCTTCCGTGACCCCTTCCGCGCCCTTTGGTGTCGGCGGGGTCAGTTTTGCCGTCTCTGGTTTTGCCACCGGCTGGGACCCCTCTCCATCTTCCTGTTCAAGCGCCGGCGCAGCTTCTGGGAAAGCAGAACCTGGACCCCCGAGAACGGCGGAACTTTTATTCACCCGAGGGGTGCTTTCGGCCGCCGCCTCTTCGAGTTTCTCGTCGAACGCGCTGCTGGAGAGAGCAGTGTCAAGGCCGCTGTGAGTGGCATGGTCAGCCGCTGCCGCCCGGGGGCTCAAAACTTTCGACACGAAAGTGCCCACCGAGCGCGCTTGCTCGGTCACAAAGCGAAACATCGATACGGATTTGGGGGCTTGCGGACCAGGGTGGGAAGACCCAACAAGGGTGATTGTTGGTTTGCACCTGGAAGTGACAGAGGGGGGGTGCTTGACGGGTGGGTGGATCAACAGGAAAAGGCTCTGCTGATAAGAGGTGGGTTTGATTGCAGGGGGCTGATTCCTATCAGAAACCTGATAGAGAGAAAGGGGTTTTGTTGAAGGGATGGGATCTGGTTCAGAGTTGTAGCAATGTGGGGGGCTCTGCTTTAGGGGGGGTGGTTAAAGGAAAGGCTTTGAGAATCCCAGTGACAGTTACATCCCTCTACTTCCGCTATAATAAACTTGCGGCACCGCGCAATCTGGCTCCTCGAACCAGGGAGGGATGCAGTGCCAACTGAAACATGGAGCAGTGGCGATACCTGGAGACAGAGAAAAGCACCGCTTGAGTCTGGTTCTTATTTGAGAAGGTAGTCTTTCAGTACTTGGTGTAAGATTTGCTCATCTCTGTCAAGTTTTGCCCTTTCCAGCACAAGTTTTTGCAGATATCGAATTGCTTTTTGGCAATGCACCTTTCTGGAGAAACGGAACCTCGTCGCAACTGCAATCTGTTGCAGCTACCATGTGACATGCTGGCGGCAGCCAATGTATGATGCAGGTGGCGAGTAAATGATGTCTGGTAAACACAAGCGCTTCATCTTCCCACCGCACTTGCATTCCGCACCCAAGGAGTGCTCTGGGAGTGCTTGATTCAGTGCCCTAACTTTTCTTTGTGTACCAAAATGTGCAGCTGGTGAGGCACGATCAACGGGAGAGCCAGAAAGTCACAAGATAGGCCCAAGAAACACAATGTCTCTGCTAGGAGTTGCCGCTCTCATGTGTGTCTGCTCAGACACACAATCAACAGTGACAGAAGTATAACTAATCATGGAGAGTGCCCGACGTGCAGCTTGGTTTCAGCTGCGAAGAAGCTCCTCGTTTATTCGAATTGGAAGATTGCGCTACCGAGAAGTGCATGCTGTGCTGAAATCAGCAGCTCCCGAAGCTTACGTTTGTCTGCTCACCTGAGAATCTACACTTTGATACTCCGCCGCATTGACTGCTCCGGTGCCCACTTAATGCAATGAGGAGAATACTTCAAAGACAGTATCTGAAAGATGTACCTTCTCATGGACCCTCAAACGCGCTTGTTGCCGGACAAAATGCAAATGTGCTTCACAGCATGCGGCGAAGCCTCCAATCGAACCGCCCTTCCTTTGGTGTACCTCTCCTTGCTGGAGGGCTTTCCAGCTGAGCCCTCAACACCACGATGGTTGGTGTGACCGTTTGGTGTCAATGTTGCCAGGCAAGCATAGTCATCGGTGTGCGCGCCCGACCAATCGAAGTCGGCGGAGTACTGGCCAGGCGCCCTATGGAACATGCATGTCCGGGCACAAACTCGAATCGGGTTCCTCTCAAAATCCCCGGTTTATGACACTACCGTGTGCATGATGACTGTGATCTAGCATCGTTGAGGATGCAAGCGGCTCTGACCATGCTGCCAGTGCTGGTTGGCAACCCCTCACAATCTCGTTCTAAGCCTCCCTTGCATTGAAGCAGCTTACAGTGGGTATACATGACCGGATTCTAGCTCCATTGAAGTCATGCAGTTGCACTTGCACCGCCAATTGAAGCTGTGTATCACGACATTACTATGCATGATGCATATTCATTTGTGAGGATGTGCTCTTCACTATGCAACGGCAGGCTTGGAAAGGACAACGAAGGATTTTGAGATATGAATGGAACCGTCCACACTCCCAGATTGCAGTTCTTGGTCACGTGTACAAAGGAGTTCCACTGTAGAACCGTTGTTATATGCAATGATGCCGCCCAAGCAAGACGCGACCAGGCTAGTCAAGGGATTACATTTAATATTTTGGCCAATGCAAATCCTCACAGTGCCTTCATAGTATGGCCGTGCAAGTGGCGGACGTTCGATTGTTGGGCCCATCACGTCACGTCAACTGATGAAGGCACTGTTACAAAGATGTTAACGTCCGTTTGGGGGGTGTCTCCTCAACAACCTTTTCGTCTCCATCTTTCCAATCTTGTAAGGTGGTGTCTAGTTTCTCTCCAAGTGTGGCAATCCATGCTTGGTCTTTTGGAACAAAGCCTCGAACGGTATCAGTCGCTGCTAGCAATAATCCTTCGTCGCCTAGAGGCTGCACTATCAAGCCCTGCATGAAAGGGCAACCCGCTGTTGAGTAGAGCAATCAGATTGTTGTTGCAGTACGACAGCAGATACTTCAGATACTCCGGAGTTCAAGGTAAGAAACTGACTGTTCTTCTTAGACAGCTAGACGAACGAGCGGAAACTCGAACAAGGGCACTGCATCCACTTAGCTTCCGAACCAAGCGAAAGAAGCCGGACAGATTGATTGGCAAAAACTCTCAATCGGAGTAGTTTCAAACTAGCGACCAAGCGGAAAAAGACTCGAAACGTCTGCTGGTTGTCTGGCGAAACGCAAACACGAATGGCACCGTCCAAGCATCACACTACCTTTCTCGAGTTGATCCGTTTCGGCGCCAATCTCCGAATCAACCAGTGTCTCAAGCAATCAATGTCTTGATTTCTTCTCCTTTCAGAATGAAGTGCAATCTGTGCTTCCGCGAAGCTTTTATTCCCTTGAAAGTTGACCGACTAATTGAAGGATCATCAAAAAGGATCATCAACATCAACACACCTGTAGAACAGACATCGCTTCCCTTTACGTGCAAAGGTATTCTTCTGATGTCATGTATCAGACTCTTATATGAACACTCCCTGAAACATCCCTCCAAATGTCGCTCGAAATCTTCACCTGCGTGTTCTCCGGAAGGAACCCCAGAAACTCGAATCGTCCCGGGAACAGCGCCAGATTCGCGAAGTAGTTTGCTTTTCCCGCTCGAAGCACAGCCGACGAGATTTTTCCCCGCACTAGTTCGGAGGCGTCAATCTCGGCGGCTTCGTCGGCCCTCTCAGAAGCCCGGGCGGCGCCCGCTTGGAGGGCGACCTTGTTGCGGTAGATTACCACGAGAGCCCGGCATCTGGTCGCCCTTTGCAGCAGGTCCCACGCCCTGATAAAGTAGCAGAGGAGGGCTGTGACAATTGACTGACTTTGCTTCGGATGAAACTCGAGATCGGAGGAGGAACGATTTTTGTTAGTCGGGCTATACCTTGCTCGCTATTCAAGTTCAGATATGAGTACTTGTATCGACGTTCTGCTTCGACGATACTGAAAGCAGCGGCTTATGGTAAAGAATGGTCCGGCTTCCAATTTTGCGGATGGCTCGCCAGAAGCGCTCTAACGTGCCCCCTCCCAGCTTACAGTAAGCTTGACCGAAGCTCAAGATTGCCCGTCTCCGGATTACAGATGGCTCACCATAGGAGCTCGCCCTTCGCTGCTTTCGGTAGCGACGGGCTTACGCGGAGGCACGGCACGCCGTCTAGTTCGACGGACACCGTCGGCCGGGACCGGATCGATCTCCAGACGAGCCCCGTGAGCAGTAGCGTCGCGGCGAGGACCAACACCAGGACGTCCGCACGGGACTGCGCGCTGCAGATGAAAACTTTGGAATCAGTCTCGGGCACTTTCAAACTGGCACATAAGATGTTGCACGGCCAGTCTGCAATTCATCAGGTGCGAAATCGATTGGAGTGGACGATATACCCTACTCCCCGCCTTTGCGGTGGCTATCGAACACTTTGTTGAAAACAACATCTTGGGTGCGAGGTTCAAGGGCCCGAGAGTTGCTTCCGAAACGCGCACGTCCTTCTGATCTCGTCTTACCGACCCCGCAGAATTGGATGTTTTGATCTCCGAGAAGAAGAGGCTGACAACGACTTGACGCTCGGAGGAGCATGGCTTGCGGGGTTGTGAGATGAACGACAAAGCAAACGAAGCGGAACAAAAAGCGCTCCAGCATGGCTTGCGAAGTTGAGAAACGAACGATAAAGAACAACAAAGCGGAATAAGAAGCGATGTAGAAATCTATGTTCACCTGCTTGCGTCAGCAACGGCCGCGATCCCTGAGACTGCCCGGTTGAGAACCACCAGCAAGCCCCCGACTCCGCCCGCGATCAATGGCAGGGCCCGCACCGTCCCCTCGTTCTCCACAAAAAAGTCCCGCTCCTCCGGGGGAGCCCCACTTTGATCGGCGGATGCCTGGAGAAGAGCGGCGACAATCATGTCTGACTTGGACACGAACAGTCGATCTTCTGACCTGCTGTATTGCAGTCGGTTACTCTATCGTCCCTCCTTAACCCGTACTAGGCATGTCGACCACGTTGCAATACAAAGCAGAGTTTCTTCTTCAGATAGAAGCCCGAGGCTCGGTCCGTTTCCTTGGAAGCGGGAATTCGACTTCTGATGCACTTTTGAGTCAAGCAGCCTTGAAACCTTGATCCTTTGAGGATTTATAATTATACAGGGACAACCTTCAATGAGACATACGATTTGGGCCCCGCAGCTTTTTGAGTAGGCTTCGACGTCTGACGATTTCGAAGCAGCCAGCGTATTGGGCGCAATCCAAAGTCGGAGGAAAATTACGTTCAAGATGAGCATGTCACGCTTCTCGAATGTTATTGCGTGAGTTTGAAGGAGACATAAGCAGGAAAGGCCCCTGGGTGAGTCTTTTCCGGGCTGAGATATCAACAAGAACGGGCTAACTCACCAAGACAAGGTTCAGTGCCAACGGGATAGTATGTAATGGAAGAGGGGCTTACCCGGCACAATGACAACCTCCGTCTGACGCTCTTTCTGCCAGGGTTCTGATTGCTATCGTGACTTGTCTGGAATGGTGTCAATTGCGCATTGGGCCAGACGAACGTCGGCAACTGCGGTCTCAACAGAGGTCGTGTCCAACAAGAGCATCTGTGCAGAGAAGGAAGAACGAGACCATCAAGACTTGAAGATCTGCCCGAAACATAGGAGCTACGGTTTTCCCCCTGTGCGTTGACTGGGGCTTATCGGCCAGAACTGGCAGAGAATGTCAATGCATCAGTTTAAGTAGGAAAGTCCAAGCAACAGTCCAAGCATTTACTACAATGATATAAGAGGGCAAAGACATGTTCTTCTCTTGCAAGCAGTAGAAGCACATCTGGAACCAAAAAGCGGACCTGGTCAAGATCCGGAGCAGAAGCGCATGATGGGTGAGCAGAAGCATGGCGAGGGAGTAAGAACAGCAGATGGAGGGGTGTGACAGCAGGAGGTAGCTCGACGGCTGGACAACCTGTCCAGAGGTGTGCTGCGGCAAGATTACGAAGAGAATTGCAGCTGAACTTATCTTTCTCCCTAGTATTGCCGCACTTGGACTATATTGAGTCCCCGACTGGTGAACCCTTTGAAAGGCCTTGCCATCTGCGGGACTGTCAAGTATACCCTGCAAAGAGCAAGCAAATAAATAGTTCAGAATCCAAGAAGAGTGGAAGAAAGCTTGAGAGGTCTAGAAATTGTTTGATACGAGAACAACACGTTCAGGAGGTGTATGTTGCTCTGGACATAGACAGCCTCTCAGAAGCCAGTCTGTTCACTCAAAAACGCTGAATATCATGTGGAAAATGAGTCATGACCCCATCAGGACAGAACTCAATAGGCCATGCTGTTCCCAAAGTACATCCTATTTCATAAACCAAGTGTCAGTTGTTCCTCAATTGAAGAAGGTGTTGTTTCCTTACCAGTCTAAGTTGGTTCCTTGCCGCATGGATAAACGCCATGTCTCTGGACCAGCTGCAACTCTCTGTTGGGTTGGGGCCAAGAACGGTGTTGCTACTCAACTTACCTGGAACTAACCTGTAACACACGAGAGTTCTACTCAAAAAGATCTCCAATTGCTTGCGGGTTTAAAATGACATAGGCTGGCTCTATTCAGACCAAAACTGCTGGTCTTTGACGTTGAAAGAGCGAGACGAAGTTGCTGAGATCAATTGAAGGAATGTAGGTTGTTCCGTAGGTAGGCTGAGGAGAGGCGAAACAAGAGGCACGGTCTTTGCAACGCTTCTAAGCATGCTGATCTCTCAAATGAGAGAAAGCGACTCAAACAGGCAGGGCAAATGAAGAGCGAAGGATTGGAAGCCACCAACATAGCAGTGACTGGAGTTCTGCGTTAAATTTGGAAGGTTGACCCTTCAAAATGATCTCAGCTGTGGCTATACAGAACTTGCACAGTAAATACCTCCACGATTGGCACAGCGAATGCAACATTGAAATGCGAAAGTACTATGCCCCCCGGCAGACTTGAACTTTTGGCACCAATAGATTAGCCAGCCAAAAGGCAATGCTGTCTCCCAGAGCTCCTATAGGGAACAGTTTTCTGCTGTAAACATCAGGGGGTAAGCGGACTTTTCTTATTGCGGTGGCAAACCGGTACTAGGAACTTTGTCAGTTTTCCAACTTTATGGAAAACTGGCCTAAATGTCCTTTAGAATGACATTGACTTCAGGAGGGCCAGCTTTCACAGATTTTGCCACTGTTGTGAATGATGGGGTACCACACACATGTAATTTCTTCAGGTTTGATCTGATTTCAGAGTCAGTCAGGATAGCTAGCCTGCGCTGCTACAGAAATAAATTTTGTCTCAATACAGTAGGTGTTTCTATCTCACCTCAAGGTTAGCATGGAACCCCCGCTCCTCACTTCATTGACAAGCAACAGCAGTGCAAGCGGTGGTGCACTTTTTGTTCCTAATGTACAGCTCTATGTACCATTCCAAGCCCCTTGAAATGCAGTCAATGTAAACAGCACGGGCCGCGCTTGAAAGAAAGCCTGCTTAATTCTGCTTTCTAAAGGGTAACCATATTAAAGTCCAAAAGTTCCTGCTGATACTGTAAAGTTGGCCAGTGGTGCTTCGATCAAAAGACAAAACCCAGTTGCTTCCCTGAGGAGGACGCCCTTCCTAGCTACCTACATCGCCCCTGCAGTATTAGAAACTAAGAGGTGGAGAGATTGGCTCGCCAAATTAACCTGAGGCTTAAGAGAATTTTTGAGGGGTGTGGGACATTGGCCCCCCATTGGCCTACCGGCCAATGTTCTCCACATATAGAGCCTTCAATACTAGAATATGTACGTATTATGTTTGCATGCTGGATACACAAGTACGTAGGATACTGTGACGGTATCGTAACTATCAGTATAATCAGTCTCAATGTGTAAGATAATTGAAAGCTCCGACGTACGCATTACGGTGATTACCATTTCGAGATGGAATTCCTAAGGCTATATATAGGGTCCCATAGGGTCTTTACACACAGGTGAACTAGAAATGCCACCGGATCACCG
>DF237601.1:11581-22086 GCA_000708835.1 Klebsormidium nitens
ATGTAGCCGTCGAATGTTGCATATGTCGCGATGAACGTATCATTAATGTATTCGGCGCTTACATGCCTGTTCGAGAGTCGCGGTCAATCCCGTTTAATGTTCTTGATCGATCTTCTGGAAATAATTTCTGGATGGCCTCGCAAGTGACTACATTCTCCCGCATCTCGCAGAAACATCTCCCCGAAGCCGAGGAGGGATGGGGGCAGGAGAGGCATCTCCTGAAGGAGGGGCGGGGGCAGGAGAGGCAGGCGCCGGGCTCGAGCCTTCCCGAGGATCAGCAGGAGAGAGAGAGACCGGACTTGGTGTAGCCCTCGGAGAAGGATAGGAGAAAGGCAGAGAGCCGGCAGCGAAAGGGATCGAGGAAGCGGGAACACAAAATGACAATGGTGAGTAAGAAAAAAAAGTCCCGACACATGCGGCCCTTCCGAAGCACTTCCTAACATGTGCATTCAGATCGCTCACCGCAGGTCTGACGGAGATGTAGCCGTCGAATGTTGCATAGTTCGCGATGAACTTCTCATTGATTTGTTCGGTTATTGTATGCCTAGTCACGGTCAATACCCTTTCTATGTCCACGATCTTCTAAGAAAGATTTCTGGCATCGCGAGTGACTATATTCTCTCGCATCCCGCAGAAACATCTCCCCGAAGCCGAGGACGTCGGTGCAGCGCCGTCGCCGAAAAAGCAGCGAAAAACCCCTTTGGACACCGCAACCGATGATGATATAGTAGAGATTGAGCTGACGCGCGAACAGAAGAAGGGAATCTCGAGAATGATCGAGACTATGTTCGAAGTCTTACTTATGGATCCGAACAAGCAACTGTCCAAGGAGGAGAAGAGTCTGCTCCTGAATGTGATTCACTTCAAAAGTGTAGTCGATACCGATGCCGACTGGGCTCGGGATACTGGCTTTGTGATGAAGGTCGCGTCCATCAATCCCGCTTTCAACGTTTACGTGGTCCAGCGTCTAAGGAACATCCCAGAACTGGCTCGGTTCGAAGCTGCGATGCAGAGGAACAATATGTTTATCAAGGGACTGGCAGGCGATCTAGCGCAGATTATACATAGGCTTTGACTCAACATCGGCAAATGAGGAGTATGCCGGTGCCCTGGTGGAACGGAAGTGCGTCGGTAAAACGTAGGGCAAACCGAATTGAATCCATCTTTATTTGGCATCCAATATTCAGTGTTTGTGAGTCTTTCCAGAATATTTGTGGGGATGTAATTTCTTTGTATGTTTCGTTCATGGTATTTTGCCACGCATATGCCTTGCAATGTCGAAGTGGGGTCGCACCGTCATTTCTTACCCATTGACCGAAGAAACATTTCACACATGCTGGACGCATTTTGCCTGTCCCTTAAACTGGAACGGATGCACCATTATGGGTGTCAGCTAGTTGTGGTTAGATGTGCTAGGACAACAAGAGCTTTCCGCCAGGATGATGAAGTTACAGACCACTAGATCACTAGTGTTCCTCGGGTAGTTTCTCCAGAAATTTACCGAGCTGTTTTTCGTGATCTCTGGGACACGTGTCGCTAGCGGCATCTCCTCAAACGCGCGCGGCGGTTGCTGTTCTCAAGGTACCTATACGCGAACCTGCCATGCACGCGCACACACGCGCAGAAGCCGCTTCTAAGTTACATACTCCCCCTCGCACTGCAAGTTTGTGGGTATGGTACTTCGGTCATATGTACGGTACTTTACAGCTCGGCCGCATGCTCACGCACTTCATCATGCGGGTGTACGGGTGTTATACGATACTTCCGGCTGCAAAACCCGGAAGCATCGTACCAGAAGTGAACTTTTCTTATACCGTACGCGAACGCGTAATCGTACTATACACCGATTTGCTGCCACGTGTAGCCTTAGAGTCAGCAGAGTTTCTTCACTACCCGGTAGCACCAGCTGAGAAATAAACCGGCCACCCTGATCTGTTGTTTTTAACACCCATGCGAGCTGGCGGGGCACACCCTGACCAGCTAGGTTTTGCCCCCAGGTCCTAACGAAGACAGCAAGACGCTTGAAAGACCGAATTGAGACTAGAGCAGACGTCTGTCTTCCAAATTAACGGAAGCATACATCTTCTAATTAAGGCTTTCCGAGCGTTGGCTCCTTTGCTCCTTGTATGGATCTGCACTAATTGGCCTTCGGGGGCACATGCGTGTCATCGGAGGTTAAGACAAACTCGCCTTGCAATCAGCTGTATTCTCACGCCCCAGCACCATGTGCGTATAGGAAGTGCGGCCATACGGTTTGTGTCAAATGCCAGTGCTTGTAGGCCTTCAGGGATTGTTAAGTTACCTCCCGTACTCACGCACTGTCTCTTAAAAATCACTTTTCCGCTTCTTATACACGGTACGCAAGAGATAGTTCTGGGTGCCTTTGATGTCTTTCTTGCGGAGTCGTCAAGCCCTTGTGGACGTTGGCCGTAAGTGCATGAGTGGAACTCTAAGAGCTTATTGCTCATTGAATTTTCCTAGTACCCGAAGCCACCTCTTGAAACGATAACTTTACTTGTTGGTGTGAATTCCCTCCATGTGTGTCCGATTCTTGGTTTTCCCGACTTGCTGCCGCGCTTCTTTAACTTTATATGGGCAACATACGAGCCGGCAATGCTTACGTTGCTATTGCTTGAAAGACCTATTCATGAGTAGAAATAAGGTGCCACCATTTAATCCGGCATAAGCCTCGTCACTGGTGGCCTGCTGCACGGAGTGATATGACGAGCAACCAAGTCGGAATCCTGAAACTGTGTTTACCAAACAGCATGCTTGCGATAGGGTGGCAGACGGGCTATCATTGAGGGTACACAAATTTTAGCACTGGCGTGCTCAGACGAGTCCGCTTCCCCCACGGATGCCACGTGTTCGATCGAAAGCATGCGGGAAAACAGCTTTGCTGCCTGAGTTCCTATCGTTTTCATTGTTTGGGTTCCTCTAGTATATCCGTGTGGAAGCTGCTCGCAATGATACTGTATCGCCGCACTTTTCTGCACGGGTATAGCGTAAGGGCCGTTCTTCATGTTCGATCTGATCACACATGCAAAGTTGGAGATGATTCGCGGACGCTGTACTGGCATGCATGCTCTACATGCGTGACATGCCTACGAACATGACATAGTTGGCGCCATGCATCTATTAAGCGGCCAAAAGGCGCCGTTCAATTTTGGAGCCGGAGCAGGCCATGACAAGCGCACCAATGATGTGCGCCAGTGCTAGTCCACCGGGGGGGTATATTTGCATGTGCATGGTGGAGGTTTGATATGCAGCATACTTTGCCAAAAACATCACTGCCAGTGATGATTCACGCATGTACCAATCCAAGGGCATCGTGTTGATCGACCGTGTCTATCCAACAACCGTTGTTGGTTGTTGATGCAGACACTCCGAAATTCGGGTTCCGTAATACGAAATGTAGGATTCTAGACAACGATCGCATATGCTGTCTCGTCATAGATGAAAGTTTTCATCATTGTGCCGGATTACTAAACATGTCCGTGAAGAACAGTGTCCTATAAGAGACTTACTTGTCGACGAATATGCGCAAACCTGTGGATAAATTAGCGCTGAGGACAACGGAACCCTTTTGCAGTCAACAAGAACACCCCGAACGAGCAAATAACTTTTAAACGAAGAACACGTATAGTCAAAACAACCTAGCTGTCTAATCGCCGAACAACACCGAACATATGCATGTTTTTAATAGGTTCCAACTATGCAACTATGCTACTCACTAATCCCGAAAACCACATTACGGTCACAAGGAATCCGTAGCATTTCAATAGGCTCTGCACTGTAAGAGTGTCTCTTGGACAGTCGGACGCGGTTTGTTTGCAACAAACCAAAGCAGAGAAGCAGCCAAACTCCTTGAAGCTAGATCACGTGACCTTGGTGTTTCACAAATCTCGAAGCCAACAACATTATGCTCTTACGAGACGGGCGCCCTCTTGACGAAAAGCTCAGGCTAACAAACTATAAAGATACGCTGACGAGTCCTCCCACTCTTATACGGGAGTCATCTCTAAAACCCGAATTCAATGCCGATGCCAGCCAAGCTGCGCTCCCACGCCTCGCCGCCGGGTCTGTCCGCAGGCAACCAGCGCAACGTGGATGTCATTCGCGCCGCCTCCGCATCGCAGGCCCCAAGGGCCGGGTCGACCACTTCCACAATCTTTCCCTGCCTAATCATATCCGTCGCCACTATGAAGAGCCGCTCCACCAATCCGCTCTCGAGCCAGCGTACCACTGGGCGCCCGAGATCAGCTCCAAAGAGAGCATACCAAAGCTGTAGACATCACATCTTAGTAGTACCCCGAGATGGCTTGAACAGCTAGGAGGAAAGCAGCTCCAGCAACAACCCCACCAAAACTAGGTCCAATTGGAGGGGATGGTGATGTTGATGGCTTAAGAGCTGGACAATATGGAGAAGCTCCACATGGATAGTATGAGCTGAAAACACAGTTGCTGCAGCACAACTCCGGGTTTCCAGGATAGAAACTCGAGCCGTAAAAAAATTTACCGCAAACAGTTGGGGGTATTTGCCCGGAGAGGTTGTTGTTACTAAGCTTTATGAATCCTATTCCGGTCAGGTTGCCGAGCTCAGCAGGAATTGCCCCAGATAGGCTGTTGTTGGTGAGCCAGAGATCAGTCAGGTTGGTCAGACTACCAAGCTCCCCGGGGATTGCGCCGGATAGTCTGTTATTGTGGAGACGCAGCCAAGTCAGGTTGGTGAGACTACCAAGCTCGCGGGGGATGGGGCCGGAGAGGTTGTTGTTGTCAAGGTAGAGGATGCGGAGGTCGGTCATGTTGCTGAATCTGGGGGGTATGAGGCCGGTCAGGTTGTTGTTGCTAAGGGCGAGTATTTGGAGTTTAGTCATGCTGCCAAGCGCGGGCGGGAGGGCACCGGAGAGGTTGTTATCGTCAAGGTCGAGACTTTGAAGCGTGGTCAGCCTGGCAAGCTCAGGAGGAATGGGACCAGAAAGGTTGGTGTTGGAGATGCGGAGATCAATGAGATTGGTCAGGTTGCCGAGCGCAGGCGGAATGGGACCAGAAAGGTTGTTCTGAGAGAAGTAAAGCTGGAAAAGGCTGGTCATGCTGCCGAGTTCAGGAGGAATGGGCCCGGAGAGGTTGTTGTTGGAGAGGCTCAAGTAAGTAAGCTTGGTCAGGCTGCCGAGCTCGGGAGGAATGGGCCCGGAAAGCTGGTTGTTACTGAGGGAGAGACTGGTAAGGTTGGTCAGGCTGCCGAGCTCCGGGGGAATGGGCCCGGAAAGGCCGTTGGAACTGAGGTAGAGAGTGGTAAGGTTGGTCAGGCTGCCGAGCTCAGGGGGAATGGGACCTGACAGGTTTCTCCCATATCCAGTATATATATAGATACTACTTTGATTCCAAAGGGGGCCCTGGACCAAATTGGCAATCTGCTCAATAGTGAACGAGTGAATACCACTCATGAGCCCGCACCCAAAGAGGGCAACCAGGATCAGCATCCTCACACACTTTGAAGTCCGTGCAACCATGGCCATGGACATGTGGCTTCAAGAATGACCGAGGAGTCAACCTACATAAGAAAGACATCCGGTCAGAGTGGCGGTTTCTTGCTTTCAATCGTTGGAGGATGTTTTCAATGGTATTGCAGAAGGCCTTTTTCTGGCGGGCATTTGAAAGCTTTCCCTATTGAATTCTTGACATTGGAAAGCATCAATTGAGGATGTTTAGGAGTGATTAAGGATATCTTTGTCAGACACTTTGCAAACTATACAATCTTAAGCTAGACTCTTGAAACGAGGGTCTTGCACAGAAGACCCTCCCCTCTGCCGTAAGCTTCCAACTCCCACTAATTTATGCTCAATGCGCCGGCGCCTCCTCAACACAAGTGCTAAGCATGTAAAGCAACACAAAATCAACCAATGTAGGCAACATGCGACAGCCACACCGCGGAGTTCCGAGGTGGCAGTAAAAACGGCAAAATGTGAAGACTCACCTTCTGAGATTCCTGCACCGACCAATTTCTTTCAGTTCAGTCCTGCGCTGTTGCCAAGATTAATTGCACTAAGAGAGGACCGACCTGCAGCTCGTGCACCAATGCCTATGAAAGCAGCCCGGCGCGACCGTCGGGAGCTTTCAGTCATCACTGAGCTTGCACATTACAGACATCACAGGGTCAGCCCTACTACTCTTCCAATTCTGCTGCAATTGCAACACTCTTGTAGTAAACGGTTCCTTACAGCAGTTTTACAAAAACCATTGAATCGGCGAGGGGGCGGCGGCGAGGGCTATCCCTACGTTTGGATCACGTGGCACCCCCTCCATGCCACCGTGGCTGCGTCTGAAGTTTTAGGGCACTTTAAGAGTGCGCCCCACTGGCAGGCTCCACGTGGCAAGCGCTCCAAGTTCCAACACCAGGTGCGGCGCACTTATGTCAACATGCAAGTTGTGGATGTCAACATGCGAATTGGAACCCACTCTTTGCTCCCGAGTCCCGACTTCTCAAACTGGGCTCAAACTGCAGTGGGCCCAAGCGTGCAATGGTTGTCGTTGACTTTCCGAGGTGGGTGCCACGTGTCCGGGCGGGTGTGCGCGAGTGGGCGCGCGCATGGTCTGGACAGACAGCATCACTTAAGGCTAGGGTCACGTCCCTTGTCCTTAAGTCCTGGGGCATGTCCAGGCTACTTAAAGCCATTCTCCTTTAAGTCTTGTTCCTAGACCCTACTGGGACCTACCAGGCTAAAGAGGGTCGTCCAATCAGTATTCGTCTAGACGAGGAGCTGGGGGTGTGATATCCGGTTCCAAGTCTTATTAAGTCCTGTCCGGGGTCTTCGGAGTTTAAGGCTAAGGGACGGGGACCGGGATGCTCTCTTTTAAGTGGTGGTCAGTTTGACGTGTCATTCACCGGGTGGCTGCAAGTTGCGTCTAGAGGCTGGGGGTCCGGCCCCTCGGGATTCGAATCGGGCACGTGGCACCCCCTCCATGCCACAGTGGCTGCGTGTTCCGATTCCATGCACACTTGTCCCGACAAATAAGGAGTGCTAAGTGTCCTAAACTTTCGGACAGGTGTGCAGGCATACACTGAGCACACATGCTTGACAGGATCCGGGTTCTACGAGTGCAATGGATTCGACGGTTGCATGCCGTGCACGCGGCAGATCTTGCTTGACCAGATCTTTCGAGGACCAATAAAATAGCCCCGGAATCGTTTCACATGTGCCACGTCTCCTGAAAACTCGGAAAGTGAGCTCAGTATGTCCGAGTTTTTAGGGCACGTGCGCTTCCAGCTAAGCTGCAGTCTTGTCAGTATACAAACCGTAACCTAGGATGTCTATGGTGCTGCCTGCACTATCTAAGACTCTTTGTCCGGAATTGAAGAACACACAGCACTCTGAAGTTAAGGTTTCTACACGCGGGTCCGCTTGCCGCTTCCTAGAAGCTTTGAGGGAGAGCACATTAGTGAAATCCGAGCTTAAAAATGGCTCTCTGTCAACATCCACGTCGCGACCTGGGCGCGCTATGTGAGTGACACGTGACCCCCTCAGGCCCCTGGGGACATACCCATTTTTTCTCCCGGTACCCCTTCTATGCAATATGGTGCGTACCTGTGCGCATTTACGCCTCAGAAAGCACCGGGCTCACGCCTTGGAGTGTCCCCGTGCCACAGCCAACGGCATTGCGCCGCGTAGCAGAGGCGGCTAACGCCTTGGAGTGTCCCCGTGCCACAGCCAACGGCATTGCGCCACGTGACAAAGGCGGTCTAACCGGGATCCGCCGGAAGCAGTCCCGGTAGGTACCCACATTGCCCCCGGTACCCCTTTTATGCTCGATGGTGCGTACCTGCCACCTTCTAAGGCTGCCGCCAAGCCGCCCGCGCCGCGTCGCGGCCTGGGCGCGCTATGTGAGTGACACGTGACCCCCTCAGGCCCCTGAGGACATGGTAGGTACCCACTTTTGCCCCCGGTACCCCTTCTATGCAACATGGTGCGTAACCTGTGCGCATTTACGCCTCAGAAAGCACCGGGCTCACGCCATGGAGTGTCCCCGTGCCACAGCCAACGGCATTGCGGCGCGTGGCAGAGGCGGCTGGCGCCTTGAAATGTCCCCGTAGCACAGCCAACGGCATTGCGCCACGTGGCAAAGGCGGCTAGCGCCTTGAAATGTCCCGGTGCCACAGCCAACGACATTGTGGCGCGTGGCAAAGGCAGTATCACCGGGATCCACCGGAAGCAGTGCCGGTGGGTACCTTTACCCACGGTATTCCTTTAATGTTGAGTGGTACGTACCCGTAGCCTCCGAAGCCGGGCGCGGAGCCGCCAGCGGAGCCGCCCGCGACGGAAGGCGGCCTAGGTGCGTGAGATGAGTGACTGTCAGTACTCAGCGCTTGGCTTTTGGATACACACAGTCAAATTTATCGGAGGTTCGAACATTTTTTGTTAGAACCTCTAACTTTTTATTGACAGAACAGTTCACAACAGCGCGTCCCACATCTGGCGACTATTGCGACTATGGCGTCCGATGACCAGTGGTGCAGTGCTCAATCCATACGGGCCCAGCTCTTTGTAGTTGTGTGGTGTGAGATCTACCTTCTGAGCTCGCAACCATGTCTGCAACAACCGAAGTTGTGATTGCACGCTCTCCTGTGATGATGCTGCCATCTCCTCCAGTCGGCAAGATAAGGATTGCATACAGACCATGCAGCTTCTGAGGCCGGGCGCGGACGCTCTGGTCCCAATTGCAAATATGTAAGGCCATACCTGGGAAGATACCCTAACATGATAGTCCACTTTTCCGGGAAACAATATAACAGATTAGCAGTAGGGCAGTTCCCATCTGGGTCCCAATTGCAATCGTCACAAGAGATGTGTATCTTTATTATATCCAAGGCAGCCCTGCTAGACGGCCTATCTTCTCGACAACCTCCTTAGGTAACCACCACCTCTTCTCCAATGCAACAACTACTGCTACTTGTTTCAGGACCACTGATTTGGCAAGCTCTAATGACTCCTTATCCAAGCAGACGGCGTAGTTTCCATGCAAGCCGAGCGCACTTTGGTCCGGAAACAGCCAGGCCTGGTCTCAGGATGTGGCCAACGTGCCCCTGCTCCAAAAGCATCCGAAAGAGGAGCATGCGATCCTCTCGAATTGCGAGGCCACACAAATAATTCGTCAACCCACATACTTCAAAAACGATGACATCAGCACCCCGGCCCAGCAGCAGCTCGCTGACTGCACTATGCCCTGCCGCAACAGTGCTGTAGAGCGCCGTCCGACCCTTGTCATCCTTTGCATTCACATCAGCACACCGGCCCAGCAGCAGCTCGCAGACGACTGCACTCGTCCCTATATAAGCAGCGCTGTGGAGCGCCGTCTGACCCTTGTCATCCTTTGCGTTGACATCAGCACCGTGGCCCAGCAGCAGCTCGCAAACTGCAATCCTCCCTGCCATAGCAGCCCAGTGGAGCGCCGTCAGACCCTTGTCATCGGTTGCATTCACGTCAGCGCCCCGGCCCAGCAGCACATTGCAGGCTGCACTCTTCCCTCCCATAGCAGCCCTGAAAAGAGCCGTCTTACCCTCTCCGTCCTTTGCATTCACATCAGCACCCCGGCCCAGCAGCACATTGCAGACTGCACTACGCCCTGCCATAGCAGCCCTGTGAAGCGCCGTCAGACCCTTGTCATCCTTTCCATTCACATCAGCACCCCGGCCCCGCAGCACATTGCAGACTGCACTATGCCCTGCCATAGCAACACAGTGGAGCGGCGTCCAACCATTGTCCATTCTTTGCATTCACATCAGCACCCTGGTCCAGAAGCAGCTCGCAGTCTGCACTCTTCCCTACCACAGCAGCCAAGTGGAGCTCCGTCATGTATCGGCTACGTGTATGCCACCCTCCATCTGCATGCATCATTAGACACCCTAACCCGGCCCTTGATACTTTGAAGCCCTGCTTCAATCTTCTGTATTTGGAGAGCGAGGTCTAGAATGACCGCTAGAGAAACTGAGCAATGTGGTGTAAAACACTATTCGCTCTACCTCACTCAAGAGCCCATAGCGATAGTTTCATGTGAAAGTTGAAACTTTTTTCTAAGCAGTAGGCTCTCCTAGCGCGCGGCGGCCACATGTCGCGCCCTGAACCCGTTAAAGGGCGCGGCGGCCACATTCACAGCGCGTGGCGGTCTCAATGTCGCGCTCCAAACCCGTCAGAGGGCGCGGCGGCCCACATTTTCAGGTCGCGGCGGCCCCAATGTCGCTCCCTGAACCGGCAAAGGGCGCGTCGGCCTCAATACGCTCATGGCGCCTTCTACGTCGCGGCGGCCCCACTGTCGCACTCTTAACCCGTTAGAGGGCGCGGCGGACCCGCTTTCACAGCGTGCGGCCGTCCCAATGTCGCGCTCTAAACCCGTTAGAGGGTGCGTCACTTTCAGGACGCGGCGGCCCCACTGTTGCGTTATAAACCCGTGAGAGTCGGCTGTCCGCGCGGCCGGACATTATTATCCTTTGCGTTGCTTTCGAGCGTCGG
>DF237601.1:36760-50853 GCA_000708835.1 Klebsormidium nitens
CAGACCTTCCAAACCCCTCATCAGAAGCCACTTGTCAAACCCCAAACCTCCGCAGCTTCCAAACCCCTCATCAAAAATGTCATGAATCATAAGGCGCAACTCACCCTGTCTGTACTCGGCGTTTTTCTCTGCCAGAGTCTCGATCGCCTGGAAGGTGGCCCCTTGGTAGAGCATGCTGGTCACGTCCGTGAACACCCTGAAGTGGCTGCCGCGCATCTCTGATGGCGCCTGATAGTAGAGCTCGTTCACCTCACGTCGAAGGGTGCAGCATTGGTTCAGATCCGACGCTCTCGTGCAGTACCAGACGCAGACCTCCACGTGAACGATGTCCGTGTCATTGTAGACAGACGCCTTCACTGTCTTCCGACGCCAGTGAAAACCGCAGGGCAATTCCTTTGACACTGGAGGATCCTGGCTGAAGAAGCCCTTGGTGGATAGGTCGAGCATCTCCTTGGCTCGGGAGGTGGCGACAAGAACCTCGTCGTCGTCGATGACCTCGGCCTTCTTTGGGGGGAGTTTGGAGCAGGAGTAGCGCTGACAGGAAGGTGTGCAGACGTGCACGGCTCTGCCAGTGTGGGTGCAGCCCTTGAACTCCTTTGCCTCGATCGTCCTTGTGTGCGCGTACAATGAGCGACACTCGGAGCAGACCATGGCAAACACGTCCTTATCCTTGGGAGGTACCGGAGTTTTGAGGGGGACGTCAGCCCACTCGATGGCTGGCTTCCCCTTGTAACGACGTTTGGTGGTGATGTCCGGAGGCACGAAGGGCTTTCCCATGATTTGAAAGGCGTGCCAGCACTTTGGGTTGCTTGGGTCTTCCTGGCAGACATAGTCCTCGCCCCTCTTGGCGCACATGACCCACCTCTCCTTGTTGTGTCGGATGGCCCAGAACCCTTTCAAACCTTTGTCGAGCACCAGGCAACCCGCGCTGGTGAACTGATCCTTGGGGATGATGGGGGGTTTGAGCGCCTGGACCCTCACCGTCTTCAGCACTTGCTTCAGCACTTTGAACGTGGATACACTCCCCGGTGCACTTGGGGCAACTTAGGACCCCATCGCCGCCGGTGTGCCCCGGGCGACACGTGCTGACCGGTCTGGGGAACTTTGGGGGGTGGGTGGCCTTGGGTATGATCAGTCGAAACGTCCCATCCTTCTGGGGCTTGAAGTCGGGGATGAAGGCGACGAATGCTTTGGGGTGGAGGCTAAACAGCCGGAGTGATACGATCTCTGTAGATAGATCCTCAATGTTCTTCTCGCGGGCAAGTTTTTGCTCGACGATCGCGTCAGCTTCAGTCAGCGGCGGGGCCACCAGCGGGGTCTTCTGTTTCTTGGGGGGGCTGGGGTTTCCCGGGGGTAGGGCTTCCGCCTCCCGCTTCCGAGTCTCGTGAATCACTTCCCCCTTTTTTGTATGAGGACAGTCGGGGTGGCATTTGCCCCTGTTTAAGGAACAGTGCCAGCACCCCGAGCGGGCCTGCTCCCAGGACATGTCTTCGCGGCGTCTGAAGGCACCGTCGACGCCGTCCAAACCCCCGGGGATTAGGCCTGTTCTCAGGCAGTTGGCGCACCAGACATGGAGGTAGGGGCTGGGCTGGTCGCTGTTACGTGCCCGCTTAGGCCTCCATTACATTGGACCGGTTCGGTTGGAGCAGACGTCAGCAACCAACCGACTCGGTTGGAAGGCAGCGGACCGGAACCGGGAACGTCGTTACATTGCCCATGGTTGCGTTGGGACTGGCTGACATGCACCGTCGATAAATCAGGTGCCGCTTATCTTACGGTCTGAAGTCGGATCCGGCACTGTCAAAAGAACCTCTCTCATTGGTCCGTCAGTTCAAATTCAAAATGACCCGGGAGCTACTGGTCTGTCTTTGCACAGTTTGGACGCCACAGCAGAAGATTGATTACTTAGAAGATCCAAAAATTGAGAGCGGAGGGACTTTCTCCGGGCTATCTTCAGTGCTGTGCTTGCTGTGGTCAGCGCGGGTTTGCCAGTGCAGCAACTCTGGGTGATCCTCGTTGACTCGATCAGTTTCAAACAGTCTGATCACTTGGTTCAAGCGCTCACAATGGGAAGCCAGAACTTGGACATGTCTCGCTTCTCCCAGATGTTCAGGCTTGAGCAGCTCTAGGAGCTCCACGCGGCTGCGATTGCTCAACAGCGGAAGCCTGCCAGCCCGGTCCAGAACTTGACTCCAGAAGAATTCATGAGGCAGCATGGCATCGGCTATGGCGTTGGAGACTTCAGTCAAGCGGTGGCGGACGAAGATGCTGAGTTTGCTGACGAGCAGGCTCCTCCATCTGTTGCTGCTAGGCATACTTTCTTAGGTACTCGTGCTTTCCGCCCTTTAACCACCAGCCCTCAGGTTTTCCCAGAGAGCGAGATAGCGTTTGGCCAGTTCTCTTCTCCTGAGGTGCAGGTCCCTGAAACTCAGCCTGATTGTGAGGTGACTGGGTTTGCTGGGAGCGAGGGGCATGTCACTGGCGTTGCATCAGATCAGCAGCATGGAGGAGTTGCTGCTCGGCAGGAGCATGAGCCTCCGTCAACTCAAGAGGGCCGCGGGGGCAGCCACAGGAAGGGGAAGGGGGCAAGTAAGGCACCGGCAGTGAGTGTCAAGCCGCCAGGTGTCACCAAGGCGACGGGCAAGAGTGGCAGGCTGTATGTGCAGCGAGCGGTCTGGGGTGAGGGTCATTGTTTGGTCTTGGCTGATGGGAAGTTGTCAACAGATGTTGCTATTGAGGAGGATGGGGGTGTCCGCGCAAAGCACACAACAGCCAATACCAGATGGGACTTGGTGGAGGATTACTGCTTCGCCAACGGGGTCCACCGTTCTGCTTCAAGCTGCAAAGACAAATGGGAGAATCTGTTGGGGGAGGTCAAGAAAGTCAGGGACTACCAGAGAAAGATTCCTTCTGGGAAGGATGGGTACTGGGCCATGGACTCGGCCGCAAAAAGAGAGGCTGCCCTTCCCCCGAACGTGTCGCAGAAAGTTTACGACCGTATCGTGGAAGCTCTTGGGGGCACTGCAAGCATGGACCCCCCCTCAGTCCTCCAGTCAGGCAGCGCGTCAGCTCCGGATAGCGAGGAGGAGGCCTATTTGGCAGGGGAGGGGCCTGACCCTGCGAAGCGCACCACGGGGTACCGCAAGAGGGCATGGGGTTCAGCTAAGAAGGAGCTAATTGGCACCTTGAAGGAGAACGGTGCTAATTTGGGCGATCAGCTCAAAGCAAGCGAGGAGGGCAAGGAGAAACGGTTCAAGGAGAGCATGGAGTTTGAGGATAGGAAGTTGAGGCAGCAAGTCGAGCTTGAGGAAAGGAGACTCAAGCATGATGAGATGCTTGGGGGGGCAATGCAGATGATGGCACAAGCATTTGCACAAATGGTGCAGCAGAATGCGCGGCGAGAAATGTGAGGAGCTGGAAAGAGCTCCATCAAAACAACAAAACTGGTGTTTTCTAACACCACCCTTCTATTGAGATTTTTTCACACGAACTTAGAGTAGCTTTGAGCTTGCCTTGAAGAGATTCTGAAACCTCGAGCTAATATTTGAGGGAGGTGGAATCTGCCACTTCATGCAGACTTCTCTCATAAGCTTTGCTTTTATATTGGCCTTTCGAGTTGAAGCTTGAAGGCTCTTACGATTTCTCTGATCTTGATGGTCCTTCTCTTGACGTTGAAGCTCCAATTGTCTGATGATTTGAAGCTTTGCTTTTTTGTGTCCCGTTGAAAAGGTGATTAAAGAGAATACTTCAAGACCAGAACAAGAAAGCTTGTCTTGATACTAGTTTCGAAGCTGATAAAGGTGGTATCTTTGGCTAGCTTCTAGCTTTTGATACATGACCAGAATCACCCGGCTTCTTTTCAAGCTGATCTGACGGCAACACTGATTCAGACAATTGAAAAGTCTGCAAGGCACTTGATTCACAGCAATGAAGTCTCACGTCAGCTCGAAGCGAAGAAAACAAATTCTGTTCGGAGGGTGGTGTTGTAAAACACCAGGTTTGGTAGTACAGCGGGGTCAGCAAACTTTCCCCAGTGCTCAACAATGCCAAAAGCAATGCTCAGCAAGTGCATCTCGCACAGCAAGAGCATCGCGGTTGCCTCTCCCTCCAAGCGGACCAGCTGGTCTACCCCCCCCCTCAAAGTCAGGTAAGGGTACCTCTGTCTCGTTGATGTAGTCTCCCCTGTCCAATATAATGTTGTGAAGCACAGCGCAGGCCCCTATCAATGTTGGCAGGAAGAATAAGTCTGGCTTGTAGATCCTCCGCATTAGATATCTCCATATCCCCTTCAATCGGCCAAAGGCAATCTCCACAATTATCCTGGTGGATGAGTGGAAATAGTTGAACCGGTCGCGAATGTCTGGAAGGTGGTCACCAGGGTAAGGAACTACCAGCCAGTATAGGCATGGATATCCTGAGTCTCCAACAATATATTGCGCCACCTCCACCCCTCCTACCACCTCAGTCGGTCCTGCCAACCACTCGCCAGCCAGCACCTTCTGATACAGCTCAGAGTTCCTCAAGATTCTGGAATCGTTCGCGCTTCCTGGCCAACCCACTGTAATGTCCAAGAACTTCCCGTTGGCATCCACCACAGCTTGCATAGTCATGCTATAATTGTGGTCTCTATCAAACCAGCAAGTGGCGGACGCTGAGTTTGGCAACTCAAGGACAAAGTGTGTGCAATCAACTGCCCCACAGCAGTTAGGAAGGCCCCTCTTCTCTTTGAATCCTTGAATCACTAGCTCCATCTCAGCCTCAGTCGATGGCCAAGAAAGATGCTGAGGTCGTAAGGTGGACCAGACAGCCCTACAGAACTTTCTGCTTGTGAGGCTGACAGTGCCCTCACTGACCCCAAACAGCTCACTGATTAAGAAGGTAGAATGACCAGAAGCGAGACGGTTGAGTGACATGGCAATCTGGCGTTTTACGGTCAACACTCGGTTGGGGATCTTGGAAAAGGAGAATGGTACATTGGTTTGTAGATCAGTTGTGAGCTCGTCCACGAGGTACTGGAAGGTATCTCGACTTACTCTGAAGAGCCTGTGCCATCTCTCATCGTCCAATTCATCAGCTTCAAAGGAGTCCCACCAAGCTATGCTCCGAGGCTTGATGTAGTGAACGCCAGTGGTGTCCTTATCAAGAGGGAAGGTGTTCGGATCTGCTCCTGCGCATGCTTCTGCCCCAGCGATCAGGAAGATAATCTCTGAGTCGTCCTCCTCCCAAAAGACAGAGCTGGGAGTTGCAGAGTGCTGAAATGCTGAGCGCACTGCAGCGTTGGACTGGATGATGGCTACTGTCGCCTGCAACAAGGAGAGAAAAATTCCCCAGAAAGCAAGGTCGCTTCCGTCCATGGTGTCCTTCTTGAAATGAAAAGCTTTGTGAACCTGGCACAAAGTATAGCTGTAGCCTGTAGCTTCCTCGAAATATTGAAAGGCCAGATTGAAACTTGCTTCCTGCGTGATTTGAATTCTGATTCTTGCAGTCACTCCCGCCTAGCTTGCGGTGACAGTCTGGACAGTTGCATTGTTGCTTCGTAGGTATGCTGGCAGGTGTCGCGCCGGCCGGCCTGACCACGTGGCACTCTGGGTTTTTCATGCCAGGCCGACAGTCTGCACTCTCCACTCTATGAATGCGTCCAACCGGAAACAACTTTGACCAAAGGACCTCTGGTAGGTCCTTTGGTCAACGCTACTTTCGGTTCCGTGATTGTCGGGAGTTTTTGAGCCCAAAGACGGTGGTCCAACGACGGTTCGGTCAGCCGACCCAACTTTTGCAATGCAAACACCGGTTCCGGTTGGACGACGTCAGCATTTCCAACCGAACCGGTCCAATGTAATGGAGGCCTTAGGTGGCCCGGCCTTGGTGGGGGTAGGTACACCGGGCGGACGTGTCAAACTTCACGAGTGCACGGTAACAGTCCTACGGTAATGCTTTCTGCTTCAAACAGCGCTGGCGTGTGGGTGCGACTCGTTTAGATCCCTGCTCCAAGCTTGAGTAAGGGAATGCGTAAGGAGACGAACATGGAAGCGAAACAGGTCCATGCCTCCTCAGTGGCAGCTGTGGATGAAAAAGAGAAGGAACTCAGCAAAGCTCCAGGAAATGCAGTACAGCAGTGGAGGCATCAGCGGCCCAAAAGGAGAAAGAGATGAGGGCCGAAATGAAGGCAGCTGTGGAGGCACAAAAGGAGAAAGAGATGAAAGCCAATGTAAAGGCGGCTGTGGAGGATTCAGTGGCCAAAGGAAAGAGGAAGATGAGGGCAGAAATGAAGGCAGCCGTGGCTCAGAGGGGAAAAGAGATGAGGGCCGACTGTGGAGACATCAGTGGCCCGAATGAGAAAGAGATGAGGGCCCACATGAAGGCGGCTGTGGAGACGAGAGAGACTGAAATCAGGTATGAATCGCCGGCAGTAGAATGCAATGTTTTGGGTCGCCGTGTATGCAGAGTTGTCTGACAGGATCTTTTTGTCTATTTCTGCTGACACATTCACAACATAATTCGCGACATCCAGTCCTAATTTCTAGCTGTAAGTCCATACTCCGAGGACATGGGCATATGGTTTATAACAATGTAGATGGCTCTCATAAAAAGCATCAAGCACATTGGGCCGTATCTGACGAGGCGGGTAATGTCTGGATACACTCATACTACTTACATTGCACCCCTGCACGATCGTTTACTTATTTCCAAAGTAATAATACACCACATCATCTCAAGATTAATACTCCCCCCGCTTTCTTGCGCTGCTATATCAGAACTTCGCAATCTTGTTGTTCGCGCGGCGTCTATGCTATCATGTCCCCCTTGCTCAGCTATACCAAAACAGCGTTGAAGCCCAACATTTTAACCATTATTTTTGTACCCCGCTGGCGGAGCTGTGCTCGGCGTCCGCGACATGATCTCCTCCTCGCTCAGCAACACCAGAAATTAGCATCTAAGAAGGTGATCTCAACCCCACTTTTTTTACCCCGCGGGCGAAGCTTTGCTCAGCGTCTAGGAGATGATCTCACCCTCGCTCAGCACTACCAGAAATCAGCATCTGAGACAATGTTTTTTAACCATGAACTTTTTTCACCCCCGCCGGCGAAGTGTCGCTCGGCATCTACGAGATGATCTTCCCCTCAGTTGACGATTTCAAAACGCCGCATCTAAGACAAGATTTTGATCATAAACTTTCAATCCCGGCCGGCGAAATTTTGCTCGCCGTCTACCAGATTTCCCTCTTGCTCAGCAATACCAGAAACATCATTCAAGAAACGTTTTCGTAAGACCGTAGACTCTAAAACCATGCCGGCGGAGCCTGCCTGGACGTTTGTGAAGTCATGCTTCCAAAAAGTACGTCTGACAGATTGCTGGTAAGAACGGGCTCGCCGACTCCAGATGAAAGTGCTGCACAAAGGGGAGGGAGTCGTGATTCGGCGAATGGCAAAATGTGAGTCGGCGAATGGCAAATTATGTGCAAGGGATCCAACCACCGCCAACTCACTAGAATAACGCATTTTTCTGGTAACGATTGCAATTCAGCAAAAAGCCTGTCTTTGGAATCTCACCAGATTCACCACCCACAGAGTTGACGCCAACGGGACTTGGAAGAATGGCCTCAGCTGCGTAGAGGGAAACTTGTCTGGCTGAGCATACTGTCACCGACTTCGTCAAAAGCGTGGATTGTGTTCCATAGCATTGATAAGGTGGTCACGTCCTTTTGTTGCGAATCATGTTCCAACGGAAGAAGCAACCCCTATCTTCTAAAACAGAGGAAGCAGCCTTTGACAGGCTCACCCGGCAATGAATTGCAGCCGGTTGATTGAAAGACATCAACAGAGAAGTCCAGTGACTCCAAAGTTCGTAAGTCGAGTCCCTTCCCGCCGGTGCCGTCTGCGCTGACATGATCTGCGTGGAAAAGAAATCTTTTAAATCACACATACTTGTTGTAGAGAAAGTGAATCGGTAGTCGGATCAGGTAAGACATGTGCATCTAATTGTGACGTTGGAACGTGCTTCCCAACAGAATCGTCGGATCTCATGTGATTCGCATTCGGCTAAAGTCACTCACCGCTTTTCCCGTCCTGAAAGGGGGCAGCAGTTCTTTCCTGGGATAAGCCCAAGCCTGCATGCAAAGAATATCACCTCAATCAGCACAGACTTCAGTCAATATCCATCAAAAGCAAGCGGACCATTACCATCACTCTAAATCAAAAGCTTGCATTTGCTTTCACGTAGGACAGCCATACGGGGTCCACTGGCAGCCCTTCAGCAACAAGCTGCATACCCAAACTCACCTGCGGCTGGGGTTTCCATGGCACACAATGTGCGAATTGCGTCTTTGAGTTCTAATTCTTTGGCTTCATTCACTTGTTGAAGGAACGTCACTTTAACATTCAGCCTTCGGTTCTGCTCTTCTAAGAGTTGAATTCTGATGTCTTGGCCGTCCATGCGGCTAGTCATCTCCTCGTGCCTGTGACAACAGAGGACACGATCACTACAATTGTCAATACATGTGAGTAGTCCTACACACACAGAAGCATCGCAATTATCTGCTTTTGCTTTGGCTGCAATCTGCAGATCGAGTGGAGCGCCCGTAGAGCGATTCAATCATCCAATTTCAGGGACGTGCATTCTGTTCAGCTTCCGCTTACCATCGCTTAAGTGCAGCCTCGTCACAAGTATTACGAGGGGGTGACGTGTAGGAGCGCATTCCGCACTGTAGTTTGAGAGCTCGGACGGCGCGTCGAAGGGAGCGCAACGCGCCGTGCTGCGGGCTGTTCAGAAGGGGATGTTCAGAGCGACAACAAGTGGCGCCTAGGCTGCTCCAGGAGGCGCCTTGTTGCTCGAGGACCAGAGAGCCTTCTTGTTCTTTGATCATGTGCGGTCTCTTCACCGTTTGTGAAGTGTCTCTGTCTGCAAACGTCGATGTGACGTCAACTAATCGAAAGCGTCTATTGTCTCGCTCCGATCTTCAGACTGAGGGGTTGCTACCCGCCCATGTGTCCACATCCGTGACTTGGAAAGGTTGAGGTTTTTGACGGTTCACTGCGCAGTTGCCTACGTGGAACTTGAGTGTTACCGGTATGACCACTCCCCCGGTCTGAATTTGTTGAGCCTTGACCCCGTGGAAATATGCCCGGCGATTTGGGCGGTTGAGGGGCACCGACACGCGTGATTAGTTTCCCGCATGGTCAACTCCCACATGGTTTCCCCTCCATGTAGGGATAATAAGAATACATGCTGTTTTATAGCCTAAAACTATGGACTTTGATAATTGGATGATGCACGGACAGATCGTGAGCATCATGGGTAGATCACTTCTTTCGCGACCTTGAAAAGTTGACTTTCTGATATGGCCGAGTCTACCCAACCCCAGTCTCAAGGAGGTTTATGATAGTTGCACATCATGTACAATATTGCAGTCTGCACGCGCGACTGAGCGTGCCCGTCTAAAGTGTGTCCCACCCTTACTTGCAGAAGTTCCGTGCAGGCATTCGGAAGGTTCCCACTCGATTGCTCGCGGTGGCACGCCCCGAGCCGAGCCGGTCTCAAATTCCCCCAGAGACGTACAGCCCGCTCCCTGAGGACCATCAGAGGCTAAGACAACGCTTTCAGCGAAAAAAACAGCTGCTGAGGTGAGGCCGGGCTTGAGGAACCGAGAAGCCGTAAGCTCGATTGACTGTCGTTGAATGTCCGAGCAGGATGGCTTGCATTATTGTGCTGGGTGGTCTTTCTCCGCCATTTTGCTTATCAGCTGGACTGTTTTCTCAGCTCCCATGTTCTCTGGGGTTCCCTGTTTCAAGCATCGACATCTGTCAGCTTGATAAGTTCAGCTTTTCAGTGAATCTTTCTTGCAGATTGCCCTAAACGTGAGCAAATTCCTGTCTGTCCAACACTGGGACTGCGCCAAGCTCAAGCTCAAGCTCAAGTCAAGCCCGTACTGACTGCTGTTTTAGTGAGAACAGCTGCTGAGGTGAGGCCGAACTTATGAGTCGAGAACCGGAAGCTATATTGACCACAGTGAAATGTCAGAGCAAGATGCTCTGCAGTAGTGTGTGGGTGATCTTTTCTCCGTCAAATGGCTTATCAGCTGCACTGTCCCCTAGCTCCCATGCTCTCCCAACAAGTTTCAAAAATCAACATCTGTCAGCTTGACCAGCATCAGCATCTCAGGTGATCTGTCTTGCAGGATGCCCGAAAGTTGAGCAGATTCCTGTCTGTCCAACACCGCCTCAAGACCGCTTCAATCTCAAGTCAAGCCCGAACTCAGCGCCCTATGAGGACTCAGCGCCCTTTGAGGGGAGAAAATAGTTGCTGAAGTGGGTTTGAATATTATATCGAGTATATTGCATTGTAGGTATAAGCAGGTGCCTTTGTAGGATTATACGGGGTAGTCTCTTTTTCTGCAAGTGCTTATTAGCTGTGCCGAGATTGTTCTTCTTAGCTCCCATGCTCTCTAGAAATTTCTTTTACAAGCGTCAGCATGTCTCAGCCCGGTCAGCATCATCCTCCCTTTTGACGAAACTGACGATGCCCCCGCTGTGCAGTTTGGAGCGATGGTGACCGAAGATCCGGCTTGGTACCCAGAGTTGAATTCGATTGATGGAATCAATCGTCGTCAGGTCATGAGGACATGCCCATCGACAGGGAGGTGTCGTCGGTGTCGGTTACTGGTCGTTGTGCGCGGGAAGAGGTCGACCAAATACAAGGTCAAGGTTAGTAATTTTGTCATGCGTCACAAATATCAAGTCAGGTGTTGGTTACGCGAGAGGGGTCTACCTATCTTCGACGAAGAGGATCGGATCAGACGGGAAGATGGCTTCAATGCAAACTTTTCGGTAGTCGACGACCCCGCAGCTAGCCTGGAATATGAAGGGATGTCGCCACCGGAGCAGCCCCAGCAGCCGAAGCAGCAGCCCCCAGAGGAGCAGCAACTGAAGTACGCAGGGGAGGGCGATGTGGGAGGTGGAGCTACACAGCAGCAGAGAGACGAAAGGAGCGGTCAGGTCAGCGAAGGAGTGTCTGCGTTTTGGGGGATCCCGGGATTTTCAGCCTGGCTGCGGGACTTGCCGGACATAGACGTGGACCTGAACAAGCTGGACTACAATACGGACCCGAACGACGAGGTGACTTCGCCGCCGTCGCTGCTGCCCGTTGTCTCGGACAAAGGAACCTGCCCATCCGTCGAGCTAGATTTGCGCCGGCACTTTCTGGTGGCAGCAACGAGGTACCTGATGCGCGTCGTGGGGAGCGCGAACGAGCAGTTGAAAGATTGCGAAGCAGCGGACCAGCAGATGATGCAGGAGATAATCGGGTCAAACGTGCGGTTGGTGATGGAAGTTCAAGGTTACATTCTGCAGTAGGAGTGCGGACACGAGTAAGCGCGAATCAATCTCTTCCTTCTTGGACGTCACCGCGGCCGGCACTCCGCGAGCTATCATAAGGCCGAAACGAATTGTGAGGGCCCATGTAGACTGTAGACCTTTGCGGGCTTACTGTAGTAATGTAGTATGGTAATGTAATGTGGTAATATAATAACGGGACTGAATCCAAAATGTAAAAATGTTTGTATTAAAGACCACAAAAGGAGCGAGTGTACAGTGCAGGTTACTTGGCAGACTCCTAGGATCTGAAGAACCCAGAACCCTGAGATTTGGCAACTTCGCTCGGTTCGTCGGGCACTTGCGAACCACTGGTTGAAATAATGATCGCATGCGTATGTACTTCTGCTGTTAATGTTGTATATCATCTTCTTTTGGTTTGAAGCGGCGCTGACTGTGTCGTAAGATTGTCGACAGAATCGTTTGCTTATCTATTGGCTTTCGAATGTAGTCCGACATGCCGACCCGACGACACTCGGCGGCATCGGAATCCATGGCATGCGCCGTCAAGGCGATTATGGGGATCTTGCCCGGCAAAGACCCTGCAGCTTCCATCGCCCTGATGCGGCGCGTGGCATCGTATCCATTCAGGCGCGGCATCTGCAAGTCCATCAGGATGGCCGAATACTCGTCCGGTGCCGCCACGTATGCATCCATGAGCTCTATGCCATCTGCTGTCATGGTCGGTTCCGCGCCCTCCTTCGTCAGCAAGCGTTCAATCAGCTTGCTTATTAGGCGCGTGTCCTTGGCGACTAAGATGCGCAGCCCCTTGAGCGGATTCTGTGACTCTAACGTGCTGACTATGGAGTCCTGAGCCCTGAACGACGCGGCCAGCCTGAGTCGGATCCAGAATCTGAACGTGGTGCCTTCGGGCCCGGTGCTGGCTACCTCTACGTCTCCTCCCATGAGTCTGCACAGGGACCGTACTATGCTGAGACCGAGCCCCGTTCCGCCGTGAACCTCTCGCACGTTCTCAGCCTGTACGAACTCGCGAAACATCGCCTCCTCCATGCCGTGCGGTATGCCGCACCCGGTGTCGCTGACCGAGATCTCGACCCTGCTCGACCCGTCTGGGGCGTCCGACGTTCGGCGAGCCGAGATGCCGATCTCCCCGCTCCTGGTGAACTTGACGGCGTTGCTCAGCAGGTTGTCCAGCACCTGCCTCAGCTTGCGCCTGTCCCCGATCACGTCTTCCGCCAAGCCGTCTCCGTAGCGAAGCCACGTCCGCACCTCTTTCTGGCTCACGAGAGGACCGATCCCGGCGAGCGCCCGCTCCAACTCCGCGCGCAGCTTGAAGACCTGTGCCTCCACGTTCGACTTTCCGGCCTCGTTCTTGGCCAGCATCAGTATGCCGTCCAACAGGTGCATCATGTCCTCCGCCGTCTTTCGCAGTAGCGCGAGATTCTCTTCGAACGCTTCGCCGCCGGAGTCCGCTTGCATCTCCTCCAGAAGACCCACGACTACGGCCATGGGAGTCCTCATTTCGTGACTGAGGCTCGCCAGCAGCTGCTGCTTCTTCCGGTGCATGCTCGCGTCGTGCTGGGCCGCGGCCAGGTGCGATCGCTCGCGGCTCCATATTCTGAAGAAGCAAGCGCCGATGATGATCGCGACTACGACGCACATCACTATCGAGGCGATGGACGTGCCCACGGTGAGGCGCTTGCTCCGCTCCAGCCGGGAGAAGAAGCGGTCCCAAGGCAGCAAGACGACCGCAGTGACGTCGAAGTCGGCGTCCAGTCTCTGCACTCCCGCTACGTAGCGCCGCCCGTCCACGGTTATGACCCCTCGGTGGTCCGCTCCGTCCTCGAGCTCCTCTCTGAGGCGCCTCGCGCTCCCCGAAACGAGCGGGTCTGGGCTGTCTCTCGCAAAGGTCCACTCGCCCGTCGCGTTCTGAGAGCGGCTGGAGGAGATGAGAGTCGCGTTCGTGCCGCTCACGACGTACACGTCGTAGTCCTCGGTGGCAGCGGGCCTCCGCGCGATGCTCGAGACGGAGAGGCCCACGTTGACAGCTCCGAGCAGCGCCGAAGAGGAGTCGGTCACGGCGGTGCTGATCGTGACGACGGGAGCGCCCAACACGCTGAAGTAGTGAGAGATGATGACGGTGCCACGCTGCGCGACCGCCCCGACGTACCAAGCTCGATTCTTCAGAGGGGGTACCGTTATATCGGACGTGGGGTCGGCGACGGCCGCCGCCCGGTCGTCCCTCACCAGAAAAGCCGTCAGCGTGGGCGAGCCCGGCGTGAGCCTGCGGTACTCGCTGTAGTTCCCCCCGGTGCGCACGAAGCTGACCGACGCGTTGGATTCGGCCTGGAATCCGGCGCTGCTGAAGCGATCATTACCCCTGAGAGTGCCCCACAGGACCGGACGAATGCCCTCCAACTTTTCCGGAGCGACCTCCAGAGTCGCCGCCACCGCCAGGGCGCAGCCCGCGACGGCCACCCTAGAGTCGTCGAAGGCGCGCCTGAGTTCGCGCTGAATGTCGTGCAGTACCTCCGCCTCGTAAGAATCGACGAGCGAGAGCTGCGCTCGCAGGGAGGGAGACCACGCCGCGCTGTATATGAGGAGGCTCAGGAATGCGCCGAAGACCGACGTCGCGCCCGCGCAGGCCAGGACGCGCCCCGGGTTCTTATTCATGACCTCTCCCGTCTATATTCCATCCACATTTTCGCGCCGCCTCGCTCGCCGAGCTGCCTCCGAACGCACGTTCGGGAGACGCCCGAAAAAATG
>DF237600.1:0-47140 GCA_000708835.1 Klebsormidium nitens
CCCCAAAACCCTAAAACCCTAAAATCCTAAAACTGTTTCAGCGCTAGATACGTTTTCGATCGATCAGCTAGGAATTTGACGATCATTGCATGAGTCCAAGATACACACTGCAATAGTGCATCAACCTGGGATCGAATTAATATCACCGGCATTGGTATATGTTGTGCCGTAAGAAACAGCGACATACAAAAAGTAATATTGACACTGCTTGTCGCTACGTACACTGACACTTACAGTGATTCAATGATTAGGCCTTATAATTGTGTTTTAAAACTATCCCTCAAAGGCCGATCGCAAATTTTAATCCCCACATCTTGCGAATGATCTTGAAAGTTTGATCGCCGTGCACGAAATTGGAAAGCCAAGGTGGAGTCCGCCGGCCTTATACATATAAGCCGAAGACATATAGGGATTTGGACGATCCGGCCATCTGGTTGGGGGGTCTTCTCAAAGGATTTGGACGATCCGGCCATCTGGTTGGGGGGTCTTCTCAAAGGATTTGGTCGATCCGGCCATCTGGTCGGGGGTCTTCTCAGAACTTAAAGTGCACGACAATGGAACTTTCAACATTGCGACGATACCGGCGAAATCCGATTAGGTTGCGAGGGACAAGGTTCACGCGAACTGCTGTACGCTTTAGGCGGTCAACATTTTTCAGCTCGTCAACGTCAGTATGAGTCAGATTCCAAAATTCGATTCCCTAAAAAGTTCTTCAAACATAGCGTTGTAGAAGTAGCTTGCAACCCCGCCCCTAACTCCGCCCGGTTGCTTGATGGAGAAGTGGTCGGGGCATTTCAGCAAGATTCGTTTGCAGGATAAGATCCATTCACAGACCGCCACCTGTCGTAGGTCGGAACTTTGGTGTTAGGGGCGGCTCGGCCCTCAAATTTGTAGGCCGAGAGCTAATTTAGCTACCGGCTAGACCACCGGGCACTATTGCAGACTGTACATCGACTGGATTAATTGCCCGGTCCATAGTGTACCGCGCTGGTTCGACCGGCCTACCACTGTTGCCCAAGTTCGGAATATTCAACTGGAGTAGGTGATACCTAGGCCGGATTCGAAATGATATCATCCTCTTCAAGCAAATGTGTAAATGGTAGCAGAGTCGCGTACAACCGAATTTAAATCTACACTGACCGTAGAGGCTCACCCGTAGAAGTCGGTCGACCGTACGGGCCCGATGAAATTTCTGACATGAATGTAAAATTGGGTAGGTTCACCGCGCGACGCGTGTCCAAAATCAAATGTCGTTGCGTGCGGCGGTGTACCCGGATTTCTGTAGACATGGGCTGCGGGCAGCCATTGACACCATCGAAACTCCACCATTTGGCTGAGGTTCCGCGCGCCGTCGATACGAATATCTACGGTCATTCTACCTTATCCTGCAAACGAATCGACTTTCCAATCTGGCAGTGATAGCTTCTGCGGCCTCCCGAGTTAGGGGCGGGGTCGCGGCGTTCTTCAACAACGCTATGAAGTATCGAGACTGACTTGACTTCTTTCCGCTTGCACCTTAAATCGATTCAGTCAGGCCCATCAATGATTGTTTGTTACAGCAATTGCATGACTCCAGACTGAACCGAGTGCCGTTGTCTCTGTCTGCTATCTATTGGCAAGTAAAACTCTTGCTGCTACACAGGATTGTACTGGTCGAACCTCATATAAGTTGAGCGATCTCGTTCCGAGAAGAATCCCAGATTACATAAGCGGCTATCCAGCAGTCTACCCTCAACTTTTTTGTCACGTTCGTAGGGGAGCTGCGCCTCACTCAAAGCTTGATGTATGCAAGTTCCGAGATGGCGGGCAGGGACGCAATTTCGTTGAGGACCTCCTTGGCCGGCTCGTCGTCCACGCCGATGGCCATGACGGCCTGTTGCCGTGGCCCCGTGCGGCCGACGCTCATGAAGGAGACGTTGATGTTGGACTTGCCGAAGATGGTCCCCACGCTCCCGATCATGCCGGGCTGGTCCTGCTGCCGGCACAGCACCACGCTGCCCTCCAGCGCGATGTCCATGTTGAAGCTGCCGATCTTGGTCAGGTACGCCACGCCGCCCTTCACCGCGCCCACCACCGTGATGTGGCCCGGCTGCCCCGTCGCGCTCGCAAACTTGGACTCCACGTTGCTGATGTCGATCTGGATGCTCTCCAGCGGCGCCCCGCTCTCGCCCTCCCCGCCGTCGGTGCTCTCCTTGACCTCGCTGATGCGCAGCCCGCGCTGCTTGGCCGTGTAGTCCGCATTCACCAGGTTGATGAACGCGCTGCTCACCGGCTCAATGAGCCCCTTAGTGATCATGGCGCGCAGCAACCGCGTGTCCAGGTCGTCCGCGCTGCGGCCCGTGCGGTACGTCACGCGCACGTCCTTCACCCCCGCGCCGCCGCTCACGAGCTGCACCGCAATGCGGCCCAGCCGGTCCGCCAGCGACACGTACGGCTGCAGCTCCGACAGCACCTGCCACACCAAAGCCCCTAAGTTTGAGACGACCGAAAAGCCCACGCTGGCAAGCCAGGGCAGAGAGGGGAAGCAAGTGGGCGCGACCCCTTGGAATATGTAAGAACATGAAGGAACAGCCTCTGCCCAGGCCTCCAGGGCTGCTCTCAGATGTGTGGCGAAGCGCTGCGCGTTGGTGCACCCACCTCTGCTGGGACCATGGGCGCGTTGACGGCGGTGGCGGCCAGCTCGCCCTGCAGCGCACCAATGACGGCCTCCGCAATCTCCACCGCCACACCCTCCTGTAAACGCATGCCAACAGGAGTGAGCTGAAAAGAACCACCGACGCTCCTTCACTGGCCAGCACAACTACATTCAGGCCGTCTGCAGACATTCAGAGATGGCTCAGCCTCTGTCATTGGCCTGCTGACTGACTTTTGCTCAGCGGCGAGTGAAAGGGGCGCGGCGGCTAACCTGCGCTTCTGTGGTGCTGGCGCCCAGATGGGGGGTCACAACAACGTCGTCGCGCATGACGAGAGGGTCATCCGCAGGGGGCGGCTCCTTGGTGAACACGTCCAGCGCAGCCTGCGCACAAGAGCGACTGAGCTCAGCCGAGGACACGCAAGCCATTTGCTCGTCAAGCTGGCCCATATCTCCAGGGCAGGGCAGGGCAGGATGTAGGCATTGTCACCGATTAAGGGCAGCACACTCGATCCTGGGCAAGCAGGGCAGTCAGCTGGCGCAAGCAAGCAGGCGCACGCTGTTCCTGCTTGCTGGCCCGGCACGCACACTGGCCTGGTGGCCCGCACCTGGGAAACGATGCCGCTGTCGAGGGCGCGCACGAGGGCAGGCTCATCAATGACGCCGCCACGTGCAACGTTGATAATGCGCGCGCCGCGCTTCATCTTGGCAAATGTCTCGTCGTTGAACAGCTTGTCGGTGGTGGGTGTGAGCGGCATGTGCAGGCTGAAGAAGTCACCCGCGGCCAGCGCTTCATCAAAGGAGACGAGGTCCACCCCAATGGCGCGCGCGCGGTCGGCCGGGGCATACGGATCGTGCGCAATGACCTTCATGCCGAGGCCCTTGGCGCGGCGCGCGACCTCGGAGCCCACCTTGCCAAAGCCCATGACGGCCAGCGTCTTGTCCACCAGGGACACGCCCACGTACTTGTTGCGCGCCCACTTGCCTGCAGGCAACCAGGGAGGCAGGGTCACAAAAAGCGGCGTTTCAGAAATGAAGTGAACGCTGCTTCCTCCCTGATTGGCCGGCTGACTAGAACAGATGGACGCTGAGCCCCAGCGTGACCGGCAAAGCCCCATCGCGGAACAGAGTCATGTTGCCTGACCAACAGCGAGAAGGACATCAAGCAATTAACAGGAAGAAGTGCCACATCTTCTTAAGTTGACCACGCTCCCAATCCCCGCAAGTCGGGATTTGGCTTGATTGTGGAAACATTCATCTAGCATGACCTTGTGCCACAGTGATGTAACGAATAGATCCATTGGGAATGCTATCCATCTGCTGCAGGCCCCAATTGCCGCCTACATGGTGCCCACAGCTGCATAGGCAGGCAACAGATCTGTCCTGATGGCAGGGTGGTGGTACAAAACATTACCACCAAAACCTGGCAATCAACGAAGTAAGATCCGCCAGATCCTCGGCCAGATCTCCTCCTGGATCCTAGATCTCTGATTGGCCATTCTTGCCTTGAGTCACACCTCCTTCCACCAATGAGAGCTGCTGGGAGTGCACCGTCAGACCTGAGAGGTCACAATTGGACAGATCCCGCATGATGCGCGTGCACCCTCACCTGCCTTCATTGACGCATTGGCCTGCGCCACATTCCTGGAGAGCGCGGCCAGCAGCGCGATGCCGTGCTCTGCGGCGGCCACCGTGTTGGCGGTGGGCGCATTGACCACGAGGCAGCCCACCTCGGTGGCGGCCTGCAGATCCACGTTGTCGATGCCCACACCTGCGCGCCCGACCACCTTGAGGCGCCCGTTGGCGGCCTCAAACACCTCGCGCGTCACCTTGGTGGCGCTGCGCACAATCAGCGCGTCCACCAGGCTGACCTTGGCCAGCAGCTCCTCCGGCGTCAAATTGTACGCCAGATCCACGTTGGCGTACTGCCGCAGCAGCTCAATCCCCGCCTCACCCAGCTTCTCTGGCACCAGGATGGTCGGCTTGCCCTCCACTGACCCCCCCTTCTTGGCAGCCCCACTGCTGGGTGCGGCTGCGGCACTGGCCACCGCCCCCGCGATAGAGCTGCCGCGGGGCTTGCGAGCGGTCTCTACTGCCTCACGGATCACCAATTGGCCAAAGAAAGCCTTGGGGAGCGCCTCAGGCCTGCATTGCATGCGAGAGAGCGGTAATGGTGCCACATTGCTGGAAGTGGAGGAGAGGGTGCTGGGGCTTTTGCAGGAGGCTGCCAAGCTGTCAACGGCAGCGAGGCGCAGGCTGGCGGCGGTCAGGGCCATGGTGCCTGGGAAGCAGCGCTAAATTGCGGCCTCTGGTCAGCAGAAAGGAAAGTGTACTGGGCCGAAGCGAGATCTGGGGTGACGGGTCTAGCTTGGACAATGTCGCGGCATCAAGGCTCCAGCTTTGTCCCCTCCAGGCTCCAGATCTGCACAAGTGCATGTCCTGTACCCTGTCCTGACAACAGTGTCCAGGCTGGAGTCTGACACTGAACCAGCGAAACTTTGCAGGACCTACGCAGGCTACGGCTTCAAAGTTCACTGTTCAAAGCGCCAAGTCAAGACTGGCAGTGCAGTAGAAATATCTTGCGGGGAATCTTGACAAAGTGCATCAAGGTGAATCTCTGTACAGGCGGACCGCAGAACCGCCGAATAGCTGGGGGACGACCAAGAATCGCAGCGCTGCCGTCCAGATTTTGACGTCAAAAAATGAACGCTCGAGATCTTCTGTTTATTCTCAGTTAGGCCCGGTTTGTCCGAACGCTAGTATCGGAACCTGTCCTGCCAAACTTTGCGACCCCCTAGCTAAACTTTGCAGACTGGAGTCCTTATGTTGAGATCGGACGGTAGCGCTGCGATTCCGTCCATCGCGAAGTTCTGCGGTCCGCCTGTTTAGCATATCAGAGAACGACAGCTGGCGACTACAGCGTTACCGTCTGCGATGTCAAGGTTTTCTCTCGCCTCTAGTCTTCAATAATGGTGGTGGGTAGCCCCCGCCACATGCATTCCTGAGGGGGCTTCTGATCACAGGGGTTGCAAGTTGCACCACCTGTCGTCGTGAGCATGGCCGCTTCGCCCTACGCAGGCTGCCCCACACTCCCCCATCTCAGCAACGCAGCAGGCGCCTCGTGCAGCAGGTATCCAGCTAGGCTCGATCCCCCATGCACCGCTCTGGTGGGCCTTCGCGCGGCCGCCTGTAGGCCGCAATCTGATAGGCGCAGGTGCAGCTTGGCTGCAGGCAGGGTCAGCTCGTGGGCCAGCACATTGAGCGGACAGAAGCTGAGCTGGGGTGGCAGCATGCAGGCCAACAAGCCGCGCAGCAACAGGGGGGCGCGGTGCCAGGGGGATGATGATGGCTGCTACCCCGACCAGGACGGGCCGGGCAGCACGGTGTCCCTGTGCGGGGCAGACCTGGATGACATCCCGCACCTGCGCGACTGGGTGCCCGATCTGCAGGTCAGGCCCAAAAAACCCTCTTGATTAGATTCGCGCGTCCAGTTCAACAACAAAATTCTGGGTGAAACAGCAGACAGTGAAGGCTAGATCCAAGCATTCTTGATCCGCCCTGGTGCCACCATATCCAGTTCCTACACGCAATTGCCCGGTCTGATTGACAGGGCCGAGCTCAGCAGCCATGGCCTTCACCTTATGCACGGTTCCATTTATGCAGGAACACGAGAACCCTCTGAAGCAACACCCGGCATACCGAACCCGCAAGTGAGCCCCGACCACAATGCACTCTCTTGCAGCAAGGAAGCAGCCAGGGATGTACCCACCAGCCCCCTGGTCATTTGGCTTGCTGCAAGATGGGTCGGCAGACTTGGGGCCGCTGGTTTGCAGGGCTGACCCAGTGCGCACAGCTTGCTCCCAATGCTGATGAGTGGTGTTTGTGTGATGTCTTTTTGCAGCAACGATTACTTCATCAATCCCGGCGATGTGGTCACGCAGCAGGTCAGTCTGGAGCCGCGCCTTCCCCCCATGCCATGCTGCTTTGATGAACCCCACCCCTGTACTCCTTACTTGGTTGTTCTATTTCTGCCAGTTCATTGCCAGTGGTGACTAATCTGCAGCGTTGCTGGTCATGGATAAGAACGCCATCGTCCTGTAATTCCAAATCCATCTGCTGCTCTGCTTCAATGGCCAGGTCACATCTAATCAGCCTTTCCAACGTTTGCTCTCCTTAACTTTAAGCATGAATTGGATGTCTGACAGTCCAACAGCACAGTCTTTCCCCTTTTCCTTCTTGAAGTGATTGCCCTTGTAGGTGCCCTGCATCCTCCCGCTCTGTGACTCTTGCCCTGTTAGAGACGTTGAGCGGGCCTCCCCCTCACCCCCCCTGCTTCCCGCCCTGCAGGTGGTGGTCAACATGGACCGCCCCCGTGAGCCCACACACTTTCGAAGGGCCGGCCCCCGTGAGAAGGTACGGTTCACGGATCGGTGCAAGTCTCTGGGGCAGCTCTGGACATGCCTGCTCCCTCTTGTGTGCAGACTCTTTGTGCAACGGTCGCAGGCGAGGTGCTGGGCCTTTGTAGTGAAGCAATATTTGTTTGCTGTGCGCAGGTTGTGTTTGCTGGGGAGGAGGTGCGTGCCGCAATTGTCACCTGCGGAGGGGTAAGAAAGCATTCACTGCCTAGATTTTAAACAGAGCGGATCCTGACAACGTCGCCAGGTAGTTCGAGGCTGCTTGTGTCCCGTTTTGGTTGTTTCGATAGTTCCAGAACTGGCCCGCCAGATTTGATCCACAGCTCTTGATGGGCAGCATTGTTTAACATGCCCGTACGTTTGTTTGCTGAATGTTCAGGCTCGTGTGTCGCTCTGAGCCCCCCCCTTTTGTTTGCCGCAGCTGTGCCCTGGGCTGAACACGGTGGTCCGCGAGCTGGTGTTCAGCCTGTGGCAGCAGTACCACGTGCACGACATCCTGGGCATCGACGGCGGCTACCGCGGCTTCTACGCCAAGAACACCATCCAGCTGGACCCCAAGAAGGTGGGCGACATCCACAAGCGGGGGGGGACCTTCCTGGGCACCTCCCGCGGGGGGCACGAGACCACCAAGATCGTCAACTCCCTGGAGGACCGTGGCATCAACCAGGTGCGCACAGCAAAGGCCGCTCCGACGTGGTTCGCAAGCGACCGAAGGCGTCTGCTGGCAGTTGGGGACTCTTTGCCCAAAGCCCAAGTGTCAGTCAACGGAAAGTTTCTTCTGCACCGTCTCCTTACCTGCGTTGAGGGCATCATGGGAACGTGACTCGGCAGAAGAACACCTTAGACGAGAAGTAGAGGGCGGGCCTTCGGCTCAGGCCCTCCATCTCTTCGTTTTCCTGGTCGTCGGTCCATTCCGTGTTGCTTGCAACCCTCCAGCGACGGAGGGTAGTGACGTGTTCAGCTGGTGTGGCAGGTGTACATCATTGGTGGTGATGGCACGCAGCGGGGGGCCCTGGCTATTCACAAGGTACGTCGCTCCCTTGCTTCCTTACATGCTAGTGGGTCATACTGGGAGGCCCCTGTTCGATTTGCTTGCTTGCTGCTTCTCTCGTGGGCCTTGCCTGCTTGCCCTACTGCTGCGAGCCCCTCCCCTCCATATCCTGCCCGAGTCTGAGGCGGTGCGTTTGGTGGCGGTAATTGCAGGAGGTCGTGCGGCGGGGCCTCAAGGTGGCGGTTGCCGGCATTCCCAAGGTGAGCCGCATCTGCAGCCGCGGCACAGCGCAAATTGTGCGTCAACTGACCAGAGCGAGGGCTGTGGAACGGTTTACGTTTGCTTTCCTGTGAGGGGCTAGAATGTGAAGAAGGGGAGCGCCCCTCACCCGGGTCGCCTGTGTGCAGACCATCGACAACGACATTGCGGTGATCGACAAGTCGTTTGGGTTTGACACTGCGGTGGAGGAGGCGCAGCGCGCGATCAACGCGGCGCACGTGGAGGCGGAGAGCGTGGAGAACGGGCTGGGCGTGGTGAAGCTGATGGGCCGCTACTCGGGCTACATCGCCATGTACGCCACGCTCGCCAGCCGCGACGTCGACATCTGCCTCATCCCCGAGGTCCCCTTCACGCTCGAGGGCCCCGGCGGGCTGCACCGCTACGTCGAGCGGCGGCTGCGCGAGAACGGGCACATGGTCATCGTCATCGCGGAGGGCGCGGGGCAGGAGCTGATGGCCGCCGACACGACGGGGACCGACATGTCCGGGAACAAGCTGCTCAAGGACGTCGGCCTCTGGCTCAGCCAGAACCTCAAGGTGGCCCCCCACTGGATCGAGGCAGTCGCCGTGTGTCTACTCATGTTGCGTATACAGCATATGAGTGCTGTTCTGGCGCCGCCCTCGCCGTACGAGGCTGCATATGCTCAGTAGAGCGATCATTGGCAAGTTCGGATATTGTCCAAACTTGTTGTTGGGGCGACGGTATCTTTGACGGTTGATCTTCGTGCTAACAAGGAACTTTAAGTTTTGTTGCAGGACCATTTCACACAGCATACGAAGCAGGTGCTGAACCTCAAGTATATTGGTGAGCTGCCCTGCGCCCTTCCTTGCCTTGACAAGTTGGAGAATTCCTTTTAGACTTTCGACTGGACTCTGGCGCCGTCCTTTGGCGACTTGTCAGGGCTGGTGTCACAGCTTGTCTCTCCCCTTTCGACCCAAAATGTTGCAGCGGACTCTGGCCTCTGTGCCTGCGGCATGCTGACTGGCATGCGCGCTGCCTGCTGTGGTGCGCAGATCCGACGTACATGATTCGCGCCATCCCCAGCAACGCGTCCGACAACGTGTACTGCACCCTCCTGGCGCACAGCGCGGTGCACGGCCTCATGGCCGGCTACACGGGCTACACCGTGGGGCCCGTCAACGGCCGCCACGCCTACATCCCCATCGAGGTGCGCACTGCGCGCACCACCCAGCCACGAAAGTGGGCAACCGGCCGCTTGAGCGCCAGTTGAAAGCTTGGAGCGCCACGTGCCTCACTGGTTTGTTTCGTCGCCTGGCCCTTCCCCGGTGCGGAGGGTCCGCCTGCTGACGAGGCCCGCTTGCATGTGTATGTGTGCAGCGCGTGATTGCCAGCCAGAACCGCGTGAACGTGAACGACCGCATGTGGGCGCGCCTCGTGTCGTCCACGCAGCAGCCCGAGTTCACCTTCTCTGAAGCCGGGGACGACTCCTCGGCCAAGCCCACTCCCGAGCCCGCGCCCGAGCCCTCCCACGAGCCCGCCCGACGGCCCCCAGTGCCCGTGGGGCGCACTACCAACAACGGCGCTGCCGACACGAACTCGGTAAAGCGCGCTGGACGGCCCTCCGTATGCTGACCGGGGGTGAGGCCCCACCGCTGGGCACCCCCGCGTCAGCGTGCGCGCAAGCATGGATGCCGCTGCTGCAAAGACTCTGGCACATGTGACGGACGTGGACTGGTTTGATCTGAGGGTCTTGAGCATGCCCTTGCAAGCTCTGCATGATGCTGCTGCAAAGCGGAGGTTTGGTACGGCACGGGGCTGGCCCTGCTTTGCGGGTGTCAACAGCGTGTGTTCCCGCGTTGCAGGCTCTGGTGGCGAGCATGGGGGGCGGCGGCGTGGGGGACGTGCCCCCCGCCACCACGGGCACTGTCAGTTTTGACAACGACTACGGCGCAGCCGCGCAAGAAACAGCGGCTGCGGCCATGCTGGAAGGAGCACGCAAGGATAAGTGACGGTCAGCGCACGAGTGCCCCCGGGCTGGTGCGGCCCTCTGGGGGTGGGGCGCAAAGACGAGGGCCGTGTCAGCGGTGGGCAGTCTGGTGGCGCTCGTGCTGGTCGCACTGGGACCCAGGATCCTGCGGGCGCTCAAGCACTGGCTGCCGCGGTCCTGATAGGAAAGAGGCGACCCATAAGCAGCTAGCTTGTGGTTAGTAAGGGTCTTGCTTATGACGACAGGCGCATTGGGATCTTGTGAGAGCGGGCAGTCCGCATATAAGCGTGCATAGATGTAACCAGTTTTGGAACCGCCCCTAAGGAATCATTATGTCCAGGCTCTGTTGCCTTGAAGTCAGGTTAAACATACGAAGCCCCACTAAGTGGCCTAAGCTGTGTACATACGAGAAAGGTACGCAAGATCGAGTCTTTTTGTACGGCTTCTTTGATGATAAACTTGTGTTTTGTTGATAGTGAACACACCTGACGCGACAACAGTCCAGAGTTTCTAAACGTGAAAAGCAGGCTGGCTCACCGTCTCGAACGCTACTCAACCCGGCGAATTTGTTGGGCTGTGTTTATGCGGTTGCATCTCAAACATACAGGACGTTGAATGCCATGCCAGAAACCTATCATAGTATGGCCGCAATTTGGTTTAGTATGGTGTGTGAAAGAAGACCATGCATGCATGAATCAAATCGGTTTACGACGATGACAATCAATTGTTTCGCTCCAAGTCCGGGATCTGCACCCCGATGGCGGCAATTATATACTGGCTTGAACGTTGAACTGGATGGACCGTGCATACCCGTAGCTTTTCAACATAGGTAAGCTTCAATACGTTTTGGCGAAACTTGCATGCTCGATCCATGTAATATATGAAATATTCGATCGCCAACTTTTTTGATTACGTTGGCGAATTATGAGCGCCAGCGTGGCCGGATTTCATCGACAGGAAATTCGCACGTGGCACATGAACACATACACCGTTACGTAAACAAGGTTTGGCCCCACTGCCATCATTCCGTCCATATGATGCATCGAAATCTGCGTGATACTATGGCGCGCCTGCACGCACATGGGCGGGCTTGCCTGCCACAGGCAGCAAATTATGATTGTGGGCTTGACTTGCGATTCTAGCTCAGTAGAGCTCAGCTAGATCATGCAGATCATGCTGCACTAACTCATGCAGTGACAAACTGCTGATTATTATAAGGTTCATGCAGGGCCACGGGATCCTTTTCTTAACAAGCCAGGCTCTAGTCTGTTAAGCGCCAAGCGGCTTGCTCCCCACCTTCAAAAAATGGTGCCGTTAGTGACCCCAACCTCTAGCGTTGGTGTTGAAGTGAGCTCCTCGCTAGCCAGTGACGCTCCACAATCACCCTTACTTGCCTGCACCTCTGTGCGTCTGCTCCTCGGTTGAAAGCATCTCGCACGTTAGGCTGATACAGTAAATGCAGAGCTGCATCGTGGGGGCCATAGGGAGACTGAACATTGAAAAGAGGCCAATGGTCTTGCAACGTAGTAGAGCTTCCGAGTATGTGCAAAGCAGTTCTCAAACCAAACTCAAATAACTAGACTCTGGCTCATAATTACCATTTCTCCATTTCGCATCCTATAGACAGCCCTGCCACCAGCCTTGAGACCTACCGTGCGAACAGAGTATTGTTTCTCATGCCCGGCCGACCTGCCAAACAAGTGCACCAGCTGGTGCCTGACATCCTTGACTGGCACCTCCAGGACTAATGCATCCCCGGGATGAACGTCTTAACGATGTTCTTGGAGACGTCATCACGTCGCCACCCGCATGGCCAGCACAGCATCTTCTTTCGCACCGCCACAACCTCGATGGCGAAGTCGCACTCGTTTTCGACAAGGGCAGGCACCACCACGTTCCCCATCCCTCCTCAGCCAGAGTCGGGTCCGCTGCGAATTTGTTCACTGCCACATTCCAGCGACAACGTGACACCACCGCTAGCTCCTTTTCAGCATCGCTGCTGGCGGCAGAGGTTGCCAGCTGGCGGCCGCCTGCGGTCGGAGCGGGGTGCAGCCACGTCGGCCCCAAGCGCGGCCGGCTCGGGTTTGGCTTGGGCGGCCGCCCCCTGGGCCGGCCTGCTGTTTCGTAGAACCTCGCAAACCCCCGTTGCGCAGTGCATCACGACCGCGGCCGGCGAAGCCGCCGAACATCTTCAAGCAGACAAAGAGGTTCTTTGTACGGCGAGTCTGAGCTGGCTGTTGCCAGTGTTGGGTAACTTTGCGTTTTCACTGCGTACCGTAGTCCAACGTGATGATTCCGAACGATTTTATTTCGAATTATTTTCCAACAGTCCGACCAGGAAAGCGGAATTATTTATCCAGATTCCGACAACAATCCGAATGCCCTATGTTCCCAGTAAGAAGGGGATTTTGAGGCTGATTTTCGCCGTTTTGGGGCTTCCGAGGACCATTTCAGAATTGATTAGCCTTTCCGAATTTGCACTTTCCGAATGAGAAATCCGGATTTCTGACTTTCCGGATGCAAATAATTATTTATTTATTCGGAATCATTACCTTGGACTACGGTATCGTAGATTGGGGAACAAACGCCGCGCTCTGAGGACGAAGCGTCATCTAGAGCGCAGCATGGCCACCTCTCCTGCGCCCAGCGGCGCCCACTGGCGGGCAGGGCAGCCAGCAAGGACGAGGAGGGGGAGGCGGGCAGCATGCACCTCACGTTCGCGTATGGCTCCGCCGTGACGCAGTTTAGCGACCGGCGGATCAGGGTGCGCGTCGTGCCCGACCAGGAGCAGGCCGGCCGCGGGGAGGTGGGGGAGGCGGCCGCGGCAGGGCAGGACAAGGGGCAGGGGCCGGAACAGGGCCCCCCTACCACGGACGCAGCGGAGCAGCATGTGGCAGCAGACCTGGAGATGCAGCCTAAACCCGATCACGACCCAGAAGGTAAGCCTGACTTGTAGAAAGCGCAGATCGGCCGAATGAACGTGAAGCGAGAAAGCTTTTTGATTCAAATCTCTGGCAGTACTCTTTTGAGTAGGCTGACTTCCTGAACTAGGGAAGGTTTTGCTCTCAAGAAGAGCAGTCTTTGGATTGTTCAATTTGAGACTCAGGACCTCACTGAACAAACACGGCACCTCTGGGACAAATCTCCTTGAAGAAAGACATCACTTGAGAGCAGGGGCGCATCACGCATTTGTTCGTCCGCGCCAGTCAAGCTGGTGGTTGGAATATTTTTCTTGGACGGTCTTAGATGACGTCAGGCTATGTACTCGTTCCTCTTTGCTGACGGCGGCCGTGACGTGCTCCCTGGCTCAGGTGGTGGCGGGTACGAGCTGCCTGTGTCCAGCCTGGTGCTGGCCGCTCGCTCGCCCTACTTCCGCCAGATGCTCTCTTCCGACTGGCAGGAGAGCGGTTCCAAAGACCGCCCCATCGAAGTGGCGCTCTGCCAGGAAGGTGAGCCGCTCGAATCGATGACAATCTCTGCACGGCTAACATGACCTTCGACTGCGTAACCGTTTTTCTCCTCTTGGCGACTGCCCAGAATCAGCGGTGCATAGATTCTGGAAGCGCAGTATAATACGTACAAGGAGTGGGATACTCGGACCCTTGACTGAACCGAGCGATGGAAGATTGTCCATCCAAATAAGCGCGTACTGCAACCTTTATATAAACAGATAGGAAACCGCCCGCTGACTTGCGGCCGGCCATTGGTTGTAACCTGGTTGTAGAGAGCGGCAAAAGACTGTTTCAACCATGTGCAAGTTGTTGACGTCAACTACGATTACTTTTTCTTGACTGGACTTTCCCTTTTTCCTCTCGTCTACCCGCAAGGCAGTGCCAAACTGATTTGTAAACCAAGACTACTTATGCACATTTTAAATAAAAGCTTCAGCATAAAGAAACGAAAATAAGCAAGTCGTGCAAGCCGAAGTATCCAGAGTTGGACCACGATTACCGAGACGACTGAATGCTTAGAATGCGTCCTGCCTTTCTCAGTGAATCTGCCAACCAACTTGGACTCCAAAAGTTTTCCGTCCGTGATCAAGGTAGAAATTTTCCGCAGGCAAAGAATCTCTTCGTTATTTTCACGTTCCGTTGCTCTCCGACGCCCGATCATTACCTGCAGAGGCGGCCGTCTTCCCGCATCTCATCGAGTATCATGTACCGCCGCAAAATCCCCGCCGCGGTGCAGGACAAGGAGGCGCTCTGCTGGCTTCTCCAGGTGGCGGACCGCTTCGAGACGCCGGCGTGCGTGGGCCAGTGCGTGGCGCGCCTGCTGAGCACGGCCGTGACCCTGCCCGACGCGGCCCTATACGTCGCCCTGCCGCAGCCCCTCAAGACGCGCCCCGCGTTGCGCCGCCTCATGGACGCCGTGTGCGCGCTCACCGGCTGGTCATACGACGAGGTGACGCGCGCGGACAGCCTGGCCGCCATGTCCTTCGAGCGCATGGTCGAGCTCGCGCACACGCTGCGCGGGCAGGGCGAGCACGCGGAGGCGCTCTTGCAGCTGCTGCTGGAGTGGCTGCGGGCGGACGCCGCGGCGCGGTGGAACAGCTTCTCCGTCCTGCTGCCGCTCCTGGAAGTTCCCGGCCATGAGCGCATCGTTCCTGCGGGAGGTGGAGCGCTGCCCCGAGCTGAGCAGCCCCGAAAGGCGCGCGCTCCTCAAGTATGCCCGAACAAAAGCGGCTCCGCCGAATGCGGTCGACGTGCAGGTCGTCCCGCAGGACGGGCTGGCAGCGCAGGCGCCTGCAGGCGCGCCTGCCGCAGCAGCCCCAGGACAACCTCCACAGAGACAAAATGGGCGTCCGTGCTTAATCATGCTAATCCTAGTTATCGTGGCTATCTACATATGCTTGTTTATAATGGTCAACGATAAGCCAAAATCACGCAACAAGCATTGAGTGCATGAGAGGTTGAGTATACAAACACGTCATAATCTGAGACTTGTTCAGCTTCAGGCTTCAGTCATTCCGGTCATCCCACTGTTGCAGTCATCACATGCGTCATTTCGTTGTTTGAGCGCCACAAATCTCTTCGCCATACATGGTAAAGTGATGTCATGTATCCGCTTTCAAGAATTTTCAAGTACGTCACTGCAATCAATTTGTATTCGTATGTCTTTCAAGTTTTCCGTAAGACAATGGCCGGCTATTAGCTTATATAAGTTATTGCACCGGCGATGAACTTGAATTAATGCCGGCGGGCTACTAGCTCATATGATAACATCGTACGTACTTACCCATGCAATTTGCCATATATCATGCGCACATACCGCGCGTGTGGGCTGCAGTCACTTGCACATGTGAGTCCTTACATATATGCTGCATAAGCGTGCATAAGCGTATAATGTCACACAATGCGCCGTGAACAAGTGGACTGTGGGACTGGACTCCGGGATGCATGTACCTTCCGAGATTAGCTAGCCTGCGCGCGGCTGCCGCATGATACTGCCAAGTGACTGTGCAACAACGGCCTCCTCAATGACTCAAGTTCTCAACAACGGCTCTTTCCGCCTGCAATGGGACATTCCTACGCAGCGTCCGCAATCAGGGTGGCATCCCTCTCGACACTTCCTTGGGCCGCAGCCTGCCCGCTTTCCGTGCATCGTACTGTTCCCTCAGCCTGCGCGCCCACCCGTTCCAGTCAATCTCCCGCAGCGCGACGGCCCTCTGCTCCCACGCGGGCGGAGCCCCTTCGAAGCCGCCCCCCGAGACGGCCACCATGCGCGCTAGGAACTCGTTGCGGGCCTCCGCGCTCGGGTACAGCATGGCCGCCCGCGTCACCTCCGCTGTCGCCGCGTCCTCCTCCTCGGCTTCGCGCCCCTCGGGCACCACGTTGTCCGCCACGAACTCCCAGTCCTCCTCCGGCGCAACTGTGCGGCCCACGTGCAACCCGCGCTGCACTGCTTCGTGCGGGCCCCACAATCTGCTCCTACCCTCCTCCCCGTTTGAGACACGGCTCGAAAGCCCTTCCTCCCGCTGATCCCGCACGTGGGGCACCGCCTCCCCCGTCTGCGCGCTGGCCTCCGCTGCTTCTGGCACGAGGCCCCCGTGCGGCTCTACTGTTGCGTCCCCGTGGCCGAACATCCTGGCCGTCAGTGCGTCCAGCGCCTCTGCCGCGTGGTCCGGGCAGCCCTCGCTCACGTACGAGGTCACGGTGGTCAGGCACGTGTCGCCGTCGGGCGCAACGCCGCGGCGCTTCATGCGCTCCAGCAGTTGCTCCAGCGTGGCCGTGTCGCGCGCGATCGCGGCCGCGCGCAGCAGCAGGTTGTAGCCCACCACGTCGCTGTGTGCACCGGCAGCCTCCGCACGGAACAGCAGCGGCAGCGCCGCGCGGTATTGCCCGCAGAAACAGCACAGCTGCAGACAAGGAAGACAAACAGAGGGAGGCAAGTCAGGCGCACAACAAGGAAGGCCGCCCTTGTTGGGCTGTCACTTGGGATGACGCTCAGCCGGGGCGCAAGAGGAAGCAGGCACGGCAAATTCGAGGCAAACTCTCTGCTGGGACGAGGGGGAAGTGGCAGAAACTCAGAAGGGACTCGCTAAGCTCAGCACTAGGGTTAGTGCGCCAAGCACTTACTGAATGGCAGAGGCGCAGCAGCCAGTCTTTTCAGAGGGACGTTGCGCAAGCGAGGCCGGCTGCTCACTGACCTTGATGACGATGTTCAGTGTGGCACCGTCCACGTGCAGCCCCGCCCGCAGCGCTTCGTCCGCAAGGCGCAGGCCGCGCTGCAGCTCGCGCATCTCCGCGCAGCAGTTGATGGCCGCGTTGTAGGCCGCCACGTCGGGGCGCACCCCGAGGGCCAGCATGTCCGCCCACAGCGCACCCGCGGGGTCCAGCTGCAACCACACAGCGCCAGCTCACAGCATGCACAATCCGCCAGGGCACAACGACTCGGAAGGAAGGCGCACAGCCAGGGGAAGACGAGCGGGGCCTTCTTCGCTGGTCCAACGGAGGGGCGCCAATGAACAGGCAAAGACCATGCGCGCAGCCCTTGGCGGAGGGGTGTGGGGCCCAATCTGTGTGGGCTGTATCTTTGGAGCTCACCTGCTTGGCGGTGGCGCACACCCCGATGGCGACGGCAAAGAATGCGGCGTCCAGGGGAGCGGCGGCCGCGCTGTCAGGGCCGGCCTGCCGCGCATGGGCGACCCGCTCCAGCAGCAGCCCCAGACTTGCCGGGCCTAGTGCCGCCACCTGGCAGCGCAGAGAAAGAGGGCACTCAGGGCAGGCGGCACTGGTGTTCTGCAAAGACCAAAGCGCCTCCCCGGTCACGTAGGACTGTAGTGTATTGAAGTTCGCACCCGAATTGGGTGCTCGAAACTAAGGGACCTGATCAACAATGACAAACTTCAACCACGTGCTGCTCACCAGAGCTGTTAGCGTTTGCGGTGTGTGCCGCACTCCACTGGCGCGCATGTCCCCCTCCAGCCGCAACAGCTGCTCCTGCACTGCCCGCTCCTCACTTTCGCCGGCGCCAGTATCCCCGTGGCTGGCGGCAAGGCGGCTCCGGTGAAAGGCCTGGAAGAGGGCCCGGTAGGTGCACGCGTCGGGGGCCACGTGGTGTGCCCTCATCTGCTGGAACATTTTCATCGCGCGCTCTGGGTCTCCCTGCACACCACATGCACGCATTTGGAATTGACTCTTACCAACTGCTGACTGGTACGATTTAAGAGCAGATGTGGACACATCCGCGGACGACGCTAGGAGTGCCGGACAGTCTACCTCGTCTGCACAAGCACACCCCAGGTGCGGGGCTAACATGCCAGCAACCCCCTCATTGCTTCAGGGCGCTCTCTCCACAGGAGACACCTGCCCCCCCTCCGCCAGTGCCGCGCACCTGGTTTGCCCATGCGTCCAGCAGCGTGTTGTACGCAACGGTGTAGAAGGGCGCCTCCGTGGTGGTGGCGGTGGCCCCCTCCAGCAGCTGCGCGGCCTGCTCCAGCTGGCCCGCGCCCGCGTGCGCGTCGACCAGCGTGGCCACCGTGTGCTCGTCCGGCCGGATGCCGCCAGCCTGCATGCCACGGTACTGGGGACACAGCAACCGCCGGGCAACAGTCAACACAATTGCGAGTTGATTCACGTCAACAGGGTAAGTGACTTGCTCTTCAAGGAGTTGAATCGAGCATCTGTCCGTTCGATATTGCCCTTCCGCAAACGAGAGAACTGGTCATCACACCGGACGACCGACGGCACGGCTGCATGAGATGCCTGGCGGGGGCCCTCACCACGCGCTGTGTGTCCTCTAGGTTCCGTGTGGTAGCCACCGCTCTCAGGAGGGCGTTGTATGTGTAGCGGTCCGGCTGCAGGTCGGCGCGCCGCATCTGGACATGACCAAGACAGGACGGGTTCAGGCAGCTGGCGCACGGCCTGCGAGACACCCATGACCATCCAAGCCGCACTCCTCTTACTAAACGTGTTTCTCTCGAGCTCATCGACGGCTGCGGTAGCATCTCGGTCGGCCAGCCCGAGTCTCCACCCACCTCGGCGAACAAGTCCTTGGCCCTTTCCACGTCCTTGGCTCGCGACGCTGCGGCGATCACCGCATTGTATGCCACGCGCAGGTGCGCCAGCGTGCTCTTGCTCGTGCTGCGAGGAGGCGGCGCCTCCCACCACAGCCCACGATGCCGCGCCTCGCCCCCCTCGTCACCCCCATCCACCCCTCGTGCCCCCACCTCCTCAGGCCCCAGCTCGACAGGCAGCGGGCCAGCCCCGTCATCCACGTCTATGGCCGGGTCTTGGCTGCTTCCCGCCCCACCTTGACCCCTCTGCTGACCGCTCTCCCAACCGTCATCCTCCTCGCTGCCTCTACGGTCGTCCTGTGCTCCCTGGATCGTCCCGCCCCACCGCCACAGTTCCCGCACTGCATCGTCCAGCTGGCCGCAGCGTGCCAGGGCCTGGATGTACACAGAGCGCTGCTCGGGGGTGGGCACGCCGCGGGCCTCCTGCAGGGCCGCCCATGTGAGGGCTACTGTCTGGGGCTGCTGCTCCAGCCCCGCAATCTGCACGTGCACGCAACGACATTACGACGGGCATTGGTTTTCCTGACGTTTCCCAAATGACATGTACGGTAGATGTTTGGGCAAGCGACGAGAAGCATGCTGCACCAACAGCGCCCATTAGCGCAACTGGGATAGATATACAAGGCCGCCAGTAAGACACTCTGCCCACCGCTTCGAGCTGGTCCCCAACATCCGCTCACCTGAAGGAGGAGGAGGTACGTCTGTCCGTCCATGCCATAGTGGCCTAGCTCGTCCGCATAGCGCCCTGCAGTGGCCCAGTCACGGCGCGTAATGCACTCCCCCAGCAGCACGTTCAGGAAGTAGGCAGGGGAGCGCAGCACCCCCGCCTCGCGGTCCTCCAGGCTGCGTAGCGATGCACGTGCCTGCGCCAACCATGGCAGCGCCTGCATGGGACCAGCCCAGAGGAAACGTGAGCAAGCAGGCCCAGGGCTGAACGCAGGGCGGCAAGAGAGAGGCCCTGGCGTATTTGGGCGGAGGCAGGGCAAGGCCAATACCCACAAAGGAGGTATCCTTAAATGCAGATATTCTGCGCGCAATCATCGCCCAACGATGGGACCTGCCAGGACGGGACCACTTCACAACATCCCAGGTGAGCTGAGTCGAGTCTCCTCCCTTGTACCACCAGCTGTTGGCAAGGCAGTCAAAGAGTGAGAGGGCTCACCTCGTCCGACTGGCGTGCTCTCACAAACAGGCGAAGCATCCAGGCAACGCTCTTGGCGTCAGGGGTGACGCCATGCTCCGTCATGGTGGCATACACGTATAAACCCAACTGCACAGCAAACAGCGCACCAGTCAGACAACGCCGGCAAGGGGCGAACATCTGGCACCTAGTCTACCGGGGGTCTGGCAACAACTTGTGGGGGAGACTGCGGTTGGTCCTGCCCAAACTGAATGACATATGCAGCCGAAATGCACCTCGCTTGCCTGGCCGTCTTCTCACCTCCGTATCTTGCCCCCCCGCCGCGCATGCTTTGAGCAGGTAGTTGAAGTCCCTGATGGTCATCCTGCCCCGCTCCTCCAGCAGTCTGCGCAGCCCCTGCCTGGCCGCCTCCTTGTCTCCGCTGCGCACCACGTCCCACAGCGCCAGCAGCTGCGGGTCCGACGGCCGACTCCGCTCCGGCCGTGGCCCCCGCTGAGCGCTGCGCATCGCCTTCTCCACCATCGCCCACGTGTGCCCAGGGCCCTCCGCAGACTCACGCCGCTGGTTCCTACAGTCTGTTTGCCTGCTCCGCAGGAGGTTGGGGTTTGAGGAGGCGGCAGATCTAAAGGGGACATCCTGGGGTTTTGGGCTCCGAACTCTTTTTCCCTCCGCTTGACTGGACCCCGGTAGGCCCCCCTGAGATGTGTCTTGCCTCCCCTCAGAGGCCTGGGGTGCAGCATTGCATTCTCTGCCATCGGTGCCGCGTGGTGGGTGGCGCATCTCCTCCGGCCCTTCTGAAGTCCCCTGGTTGTCTTCAACCAGGGGCCCTGCGGTGGTGGAGCAGGTGCGCCATGGGCGGGGCCAGGGGGCAGTGCAGGGCACAGCAGCGGCGCCAGGCACCACCACCCCATCGGACAGCACAGGCTGCACAGAGCAAGGGACGTTCTTCTGCATCTCACACCTGCCCATTTCGGAACCAGCATCGCTTCACAACACACTGTTATGGAGCATTCTGATCAAGGATGCCCAGTGTCATTCTGTTGGATTCATGGACGCACTTGCAACCTTTTCTGCCAGCATGACAACGGTCTGCTGAATGAGGTCACACATTGATGACCCCTTCTCCCAGGCGCTCTCAAAGCAGTGGTCGAGTGGTGCCTTGCCCGCACCACCCTTCAGAAGCATACAGGGGGACCACGCAGAGTCTAGCAGATGACCATAGCGCCTGTGCCCGCACTTCACAGATCCCCTGCATCCTTTACATAGAACCTTTACATAGAATCATGCTCCAAGCGAACAGCGATGACCTTACCTGTTGATCATGCTTGAGCGACTGAGGCCATTCTGCACTGGTTGAACCGCCCAATGGACCACACGCGTTGACAGACAGATGATGCTTGATTCTGATAGGCCGGCCTGCCGCCAGGTGGAGAAGCCTCCGGCCAACAAAGAAGAGAGGCATACTGACGTGAGATGCAGTCCGCTAAGAGCGCCCAAACAATCATCTGAAAGAGGGCGGCTGCCCAATCGTGCATCGAATTCTGGATTTTTGCCCTGGAAGCTGGAACATATGGAACCATGCAATGATGCATGGCAGGCTGCATTCGAAGTTGAACTTGCATTCTCTCTGCCAATGCCAGCAATGGATCAGGCAGCAACCAGGTTGGATTAGTAGGGTGGGTTAGTGAGACCAGGGAGGTGGGGTGGGGAGAATCGGATCTCCTATTGCCGCTCGAGCCTCGATGGACCATCGAGCAAGTTCCGCCAGCTGCATATATATATATGGGCGAATTGCTCGAATCCTTACCTGGAGGGGGCAGTATTGACAGATATTCTAAACCCCCTGAAACTACACAGACCCCGCGCGGTTCACATCCTTGGGTTATAATACCGACAACTTGGGTTCAAGTTCGGCGGCCCTGACCGGTAGGTTTCGAATCGCTGCTCATCGAGCCGTCAAGGGTCCATCGGACGGACATTGTGTTCCCAATCGAGCTCCTTTTGCCCGGCGACATATGCTGTCGTCGAGCTCCGAGCTCGTGTTACTGCCTTGAGCTTGTTCGAGATTATATTCCAATTTTTCCCCACCCCCCCTCCCAGGGGGCCGTGGCGTAGTATCCTGCCCTTCAAACAAACCAAGTTGCTGAGCACTCGCGAAGACAGTGCTCAAACTGTCAAAGAACGGCGACGCTGTGCTGCATGCCAACGTCAAAAGTGAGACCAAGAGTGAGACTCAAAGGCCCACTTGAAAAGTGCTGGGTGGAAGGCGCTTCCCTAGCTTCTGTTGCTTCGCTCTCCTTATCGAATTCGCGCCTAGCTTTTGCACTCAGAAAGTGGGCGGAGAGAGAAGAGGATTGACTGTGAGGGGTAATCAGTCGCGTGGATTCTGGCCACGTTCCGAGTCAAAGGTGCCCAGAAGGAAGGACGGCCTGGCATTTGATGGGGGTTTTGCTGATTAGCATCAACAACTCCAATTTGAACTCAGAAGGCCCGGTACTTAGATGAATCAACGACAGCTTGAAACGGTGAACATGTCAGCTTGAGTTGCTGGCGGCATTCTGGCATTCAGTGCTGGTGCTCAAGAGGGGGTACGCCGGTGACTGCACATGTGCGCCCATTTGTACCAATCTGCCGGAGCGGTGGTACGGCTCAGGGACCCATAGATTAGTGAACCTTTGTTTAGCACGTCTGCAACTTTGACGACACTTTCTTTCCAAGGAAACAATCAGGGCAGTAATCAGGAGCAGGCGGGCAGCATCAGGGGGCGCTGAGTTTGTCCACGTTGGCCCAAGTGGGTGGTGCAGTCTTCAGGGGCGGCTGCCATGACTTCACCGGGGCCCACTCCCCGGACACGGCATCGGAAGAAAAAGTCAGCGTCAGCGGAGATCGATAGTTCGCAACTGGTAAGCCCATGGCTGGGCAGCATTAGCCGACACTTTCGTCCTGAAGGTAGCTGCCTCAGCATTCTTGTCGTTCCTTGAACAAGGTCAAGTTCTCGGACAGGGGATGCCATGTGGGCACAGGAAGTCGCAAGCACAACACGGGCTTCTACTATGCACGTGTTCCTCCTGCTTCACTCTGCTTACCCATCTCATAACATGTTCTTTGTTTACCCATCTCTATTGGACAGGGTGGTTCTGCCAGCAAAAAGGCCTCTACTTGGTTAGCAGTGTGTTTGAAAGTGGATGTCACATTCATTGAAGTTCTGTCCACTTGTCAAGCTTTTGGTGCCAGAAAATCCAATCTATAATCAAACTTCGTACTCTGTTTTCTGTACCCAATCACTGATGGACTGCCCGCTTTTCCCCTACTCCAAGGGCCCCCGCTCCTTTTCCCAGTACTTTTGTTTCATTCATGTTTCCCTGCTCTTTGGCACAGCGTTGCCCCTCTCTTGTGCCAGACCCCTCTTCCCTGTGCCCGTGCTGGATGCAGGGAGATGTCGGAGATGCCAAGGGGGCCATGGCGCCGCAGGAGGGTCAGGGCCACTCGCGGCGGAACAGCCACGGGCACGGGCATGGCCACGGGCTGCTGGTGGACCGGCAGGACAAGTACGCGAGTCTGCGCATCCGCGCGCTGAGCAGCGTGTGGATGATTGTCTCGTTCTGCGCGGTGATTTACCTGGGGCACATTTACATCTGGGCCATGATCGTGGGCATCCAGATCGTCATGGCCAAGGAGCTCTTCAAGCTGGCCGCCCTGGCGCAGCGCGAAAAGAACCTCCCCGGCTTCCGCCTCATCAACTGGTGAGCGCCCGCGTAGCACAGACTCTTCTGAAGGTAGGAAGCCCAGTATGTCAAAATTAGCCGGAAGTTGGAGGGCCAGCCCCGCTCAGTACTGACTACAAGCCCGTTGCATTCATTCGGAAGCAGCAGTTGCCTCACTTAAGTCTTTGCATAACCTCCAGGTCCTATCCGGTGGGAGACAACCCGTGTCCGGATAAGGGAAATGAAAACTAAGTAGCCATGCCTTATTCCGCAATGACGGACGTTGGAGCCCATTTCTTCTTCGAGATTTTAAGCATGATCTGAAGGCATCGCAACCTTGACAGGGAGCCCGTTCTTTGGTTGATTTCAATCCGGAAAACAAGTGTGTCTTCGCAGCCTTTTGCTGTTCACGAGGTCCCAGTTGACTTGCTTTACAAAAAGCTGTGGGTTGGTCCAAAGCTTTTGTACAAGCTTTTGTATGGGAACAGGTCTTGTGCACACAAGAATGCATGTTAGCCTGCCACTTGCTGGTAGGCGGGAAGTCAGGAGACACATCCGGCCCTGACGCGATCAGGCAGTTTGCGATGCAAGGAGGATTTGGGGGTCAGATTCCTCAAAACGGCCAAAAGTTTTCCTGTTCATGGAAGGGGCATACACACAGTAGCAGACGAACAACAGGTCTCCGGGCTATGCTGTATGCCCCAACCGGTCCGGACGTTTGCTTGGATTCGTGTGCCTGCGGTGTGCCTGGTCAGAAGCGGTGCTTGCGTTGCTGCTCGTGCAGGGCGATCTTCTTGACGGGCATGCTGTACGTGTACGGGCGCTTCATGAACCGGCAGCTGACGGTGACCATCTCGAGCGACCGCCAGCTGGCGCGCATCTTCATCGTCTTCCTGCGCTACCACACGCTCATCTGCTACTCGCTCTACATCGGAAGTGCGCGCACCAAACTCTGCCTTCCCAGTTGTACACTCGAACAATTGCAATCTGGGCTTGCTTCAAAGGCTGTCACTGGCTGCCCTCATCAACGTGCGAGCTGCGTTGTGCTCTTGCATCCAGTGGGCTAGGTCCTATCTCGCCGCCAACCGAAGTAGTCCCTTTTTTGTGGTAACCTCCCCAAGGCCCAGCCCGCTGCCCCATGCGGGGCTAATGGCCCCCATGACTGGCGCACGTGCAGGCACGATCACTTTCATTCTGAGCCTGAAGAAGGGGCTGTACCAGTACCAGTTCGGGCAGTACGCGTGGACGCACATGATCCTGTTCGTGGTGTTCACCCAGAGCGCGTTCACGGTGGCCAACGTGTACGAGGGCATCCTGTGGTTCCTGCTCCCCGTCGCGCTCATCATCATCAACGACATCTCCGCGTACCTCGTCGGCTTCTTCTTCGGCCGCACGCCGCTCATCAAGCTCTCGCCCAAAAAGACCTGGGAGGGCTTCATCGGGGCCTCCTTCATCACCATGGCGGCAGCCTTCCTCGTAAGCCGCCCAACCCCCGCCTCTAGTTGCGCCGACCAGCGCAGCACGCCGCAGCCCCTGCCGGGGCCTCCGTAAATTTGGGGCCCACAGCAACGGTTCTCAATCACATCTTTACTATTGGAGCGCGTGTGGATGGGCAGCTTCACAGCGTAGGGTCTGTCTCCTGGCAACCTGCACCTGTGATCCGCTTGTCCTCAGTACTGTGCCTTTGAGTATAATGTGCCTGCCCTCAGCTCTGACCAATATCGACTCGTTTGCCGTTTTGACTCAGGTGCGAACACGTCCTTCTGCTTGCCACTTCCACAGTGTCGATTCCATAAGCTAAGCTTGGCTTGTCGCCCCGCCTTGCCCCAGCCTGTGACTGCCCGTTCGTTTCGGCCTCTAACTCCGCTCTCTTGCATGCTGCCAGCTGGCGGGCATCCTGGGCCGCTACCAGTGGATGACGTGTCCACGCACCGACCTGTCCACGGGCTGGCTCACCTGCGACCCGGGCGAGCTGTTTGTCCTGCGCCACCTCAAGCTCCCGCGCTTCCTCGAGGCGCTGCTTCCAGACTGGGTGCGCACTTCAATACGCTCCGCTCCTGTTTTGCCCCATCCACATCAGACACCTGGCAGAGATTGAGTTTGACGCATATGGACTTTCTTCGCCGAGCGGCCCCTCCCTTTTATTCTTTCTGGATAAGGGATACAGCCCAGCTCGGATCGAAAATTGACCCAAAAGCGCAGATCTGAATGACTAGGCAGGGTCAAAATCAGCGAAGTTGCGTCCATTTACTTCGACTAGCGATGCCCCCAAGCCGCCTTTCTCTTCTTTCGTTTCTTCGACTGCGCTCATTGTCTGATCAAGACCCGCTTGACCTCGTATGCCCCGAGCGCTGACTGGGCGTGTGTGCGGGTGCAGTTCCGGTGGCAGTCGTGGACGTATTTGCCCATCCAGATCCACGCGCTCGCGTATGGGCTCATGGCCAGCAGCATCGCCCCCTTCGGCGGCTTCTTCGCGAGCGGGTTCAAGCGCGCGTTCAAGATCAAGGACTTTGGCGACAGCATCCCGGGCCACGGCGGCATGACGGACCGCATGGACTGCCAAATGGTCATGGCCGTCGCGGCCTACATCTACTACCAGTCCTTCATCGCGCACCGCAGGCTCTCCGTCGACAGCCTGCTCCCGCGGGTGAGCCGCGACCCAAATGCCCACCGCTTCTCTACGTTCGACATATGCGTCCAGTCGGTGATAGGCCGAAAGCACCACCTTGCGGGTCCCAGGCTTCTTTGCTTTCGGGACTCCTTTGGTCTACGACATGAGGGCTTACTAAGATTGCTCTTTGATCCAATCTCTTGAATTTAAATGGTGGGCAAATGCTTGCTCCAGAATCACTTGGGGTTCTCTTTCCATGGTCGTTGCTGGTCTTGCAACTGTCACTTTAAGGCACCTTAAGCCCATTGATCGACGTGAGCTGATATCTCTTTGCTGGTTGCTGCGCAGATCCTGAAGCTCTCCACGCAACAACAAGTAGAGCTGTATTACAAACTCGGGAATATACTACACGGAGAAGGGATAACATTCTAGACGTGGGACGTTTTCGTTCTTGCCTGCATAGCATACAAGTCGAGGCACTTCTTCGGCTGGACTTCCTCAAATAATGGGTCATTGCAACGTATGGCCAGAGAGCGAAGAATCGTCGAGTCATAAGGCTCCCAACCCAATGTGCTGCTAGAATGCACGTATCTGGGCCCTAATGTTCATGTATGTGCATGTTGAAAGGCTTGAGCTTAATATGCTGTTATAATGCACATGATGCGCACCGATTGACTGTTTCAATCGTTTTCAAAAGGCTCTTGCCAAACCTCATGTGCGTTTACAAAACCTTATATTAATAAAATGCACGACTACCTAACATATGTTCAAAATTACTACTGTAGTAAACGTGGCCAGAATTACGTCCTAGAAATATCCGACGACCAGGCATGCAATGCCCTACATCACCCTACGGTATATGCACTGCAATTCGAACTTGGAGCTCGGGCGTGCGCGCGCTCATATGACGGTTGCCGAATGATGATCGCACCGATTCAAAAGCCAGGCCCAGCTAGCATGGCGTGACTCCGCTGGCAGTGGTACTATGGTATGCTCTAACTCTGTGGGACTAGAGTTGGAATACTAGAAGGAGCAGAAGCAGGCGCATTTCAGCAGTTGAGCGCTACACGGGCCTGCAATCCAATTCAATTCTGCGTTGACGGACGCTTGGCCCATGATGGAGTCCTTCATTTTGCGTCGCAGCACTCTTAGCTCGGGCTGCCATTGCCTGGCTGGTGCAGGACAGGCATCAAGGCAGGGGACGGCTTCGCTGCGGTCGGCCAGCAGCGGTGGCCTTGTCGGCTGGGTGGAGAGCATCTGTGGGGACAGGCAGCGGCTGCAGAGGGGCCAGGAATGTGGCCCCAAAGGAAGGCGTAGGCAAGTGCGTGCAGAATTGCGGAAAGAGCAGAGTAAGCAGTACGAGCTCTTCAAGGAATACGAGAGCATCCCCGGGCGGGGTGGCCTGCTGGGAGAGAGGCAGAAGGAGAATCCAGCGCTGCCAAAAGACCCCAACAGTGCAGAAGGCTGGGCGCAAGTGCCTGCGGTGAGACAGGGGTCGTAAGCTGACTCAGAGGATGGAAGAATGCACTCTGTTGACGGTGCATTGTGAAATTTGCCAAGATGCTAAGAGTTGCATCTTGTTGAGACGTTTAAGCTGAACCCTGCAAATCACTGAGGTTGTTTACCAATGCAGCAGAAAGAGGAAGATGGTATTTGAAATTGTCATGGTCTGCTCCCAAATTCTGTGCAATGGGAATATCTTGCAAGCCCTAGTGTTTAGCTGCTCTCAGGCTCGTTGCTTGCATCCTGGCTTGGCAGCCACGCACATTCCTTCGCTTGACATCGAGCAAGTTTTCCAACCCCTCCACATCTCCAAATTCTTCAAAATGTCTTTAAGTGTGCGCCACTTTGCATTGGTGCAGGGGTATCTGCCTGAGTTTGCGGACTACGGCATCTTTGTGCGCGGCGACGTGCGCGTGTGCATCTGCCTGGTGGCGGGCGGCGTGGTGGAGAACCTGCTGTTCTTCCCGGTGCTGGAGCAGCTGCGCGCGCGCTACCCGGGCGTGCTGGTGGACATCTTTGCCAACGAGCGCGCCAAGCAGGCGTACGAGCTCAACTGGATCGTGCGCCGCACCAATGTGGTGCCTTTTGATGACCGGATGCTCGTGGGGGGCGACTACGCCGACTTTGTGGGCAAGATGAAGGTCAGGGCACCCCTGTGCTGTGCAAAGGCAGTGCAAGAGTTGGATGATACACAGAGCAAGCCTGCAATCATGTGGCGCTCTTGTCTTGTCATGAAAGTATGTAGCCATTGATTGGCTCTTATTTGGAAGCAGATGAACTTCCGCGGTCTTGCTTGATATGCAACCTGTTGCTCAGCGGAGCACTCATCACTGCCGTGCATATGCTTCAAAATCAGAGAGCAGGGCCATGGCTGAGACAGTTTCTGTGCACTGTGTGCAGAGCATCTACGCCGAAATGATCGTATCGACACGGCCGGCGGGGCTGGGCCACGCGGTGACGCTAGGCTTCTCAGATGCGCGCCTGCAGATGGGCTACGTCCTGCCCAACGTGAATGGGGCCGGTGCTGCCAGGCTGTTGACCAACCCCCTCACCGCACCAGTGGTGGACATCACCACCCGGGGGGTCAACATGTAAGGGATGGCGGCATCGTGATGCCCCCGCAAGGCTGATCTTTGAACTCGATGGCTATCAAAGCATGCTGGTGAAAAATGTTTTAAGTTCTTTGAAGAGATCGAGACCAGTGAAAGAATCAGCAAGAATGCTGACAGAGTCAGACAATAGCTTCCTTGTTCAGAAGGGCGCAAGTGATTTTGCAGTGCTTGCTCACGAGCAATAAAGTAGTAAGACACTCTGTCACCCCTTCGCTCCGCTGTGCCCCGCTGCAGGTACTCGGAGATGCTGGAGGCACTGGAGGGAGTCCCTGAGGAGATCCCCCCGCTGCGCATTGCCATCTCAGACACGCTGCGCGAGGTTGCGACGTACAAGCAGGGCAAGGCGGGCGTGGCCAAAGGCGAATACCTGCTGGTGCACGGCCTGCAGTCAGAGAGCACAGCCACCATGGCGCCGCGGGGAGACACCGACTGCCTGCTCGACCTGCCAGCCTGGGCCGCCATCCTGCAGAATGTCAGGTGAGGCGGCTGCGGGGAAGCAGGAGGTGCAGCAGAAAGGGTTTGGCTTTCGTGGCTGCGTGCTGGCTTACAAAGGTCAATGTGCTGCTAAGGGAAAGGATTGTGTAGGCCTCCCTCGCGCTCCTTCTGATGATCACATTGGGGGATGGACGAGCGAGGGGGCAGTCTTGTGATTAGGAATTGGCAAGGAAAGGTCCCAATCAGTTGTGCTAGAGTCCATCTCGACTTGTACTGCTAGCTCTCAGCAGTGCTTGTTTTGAAGCCTTTGCTGTTTAGCCCAGCTCCCAATATGCTCATGTGCGGTTTGGTTGCAGCTCCCCCGTGTTGTTCTTGGTCCCCCGGGAGAAGGACGTGGCCCGCGCCAAGGAGGCCCTCCCCTCCAACGTGCGCGTCCTCTTTGTCTCAACTCCGGGACAGGTGAGCACCCTCCTCGCCCCCAGTAAACCACGATGCCAATAGGGACTCCCGTCATATCGTCAATGCTGCAGGTCCAAGGGGCCTTTGCTGCCAATGCAGATGCTGACTTGGGCGCCCTGCCAGACCGGGACTTCTGAGCAAGCTGGACACTGTAGCACACTCAAATCGCAAGCCCTGCTTTGCTCTTGATCCGATGGCTCCACATTCATTGTTGTCGAGGAAGCTGGAAATAGGTTGGTGGTGAGAACAGGGCAGGAAAGGAAAGACTTGGACTGCGTTTTGCCCACGATATGACGTCCAGCCCGAACACGTCATTTATGCTGGCCGTATTGCTGCCACGTTGGACCACCTGTGTACGCATGCGCAGCTTACATCTAGCAACGGTTTCGGCTGCACTCTAAGTCTGACGTCACGGCCTTGGGGGGTTTGCAGCTGGCGGTGCTGATCGACGAGAGCGCGGGCGTGCTGACCACCAACACGGCGGCGCTGCAGCTGGCCGTCGCCGTCCAGAAGCCCAGGTGAGGCGCGGGGCACGCAGGCCAGGGACTCAGACTGCAGGGATTGGAAGCGTCTCAGCAGCTCTAGCAGAGGTGGCAAAGGGCTGCAAGGAGAGACAAACACTGTTCGCTGTTGGTTGGAGGCGTGGTTTGAAATGTTGCACTGTTTATCAAGCTTCTTGTTCTTGAGAGAAAGTCTTGCTGAGTTCCACGCTTGGTGCCCGCAGTGTTGCGTTGTTTGCCACGAGCGACAAGGCAGAGGCGTTTGCTCCGGACCCGGAGTCTCGGAAGGTCCACGTGGTGGTGTCCACAACGGGCCGGCTGGCTGACGTGGACGCAAAGCAAGCAGCGGAGGCGGTGAAAAGCCTGGCCAGTCAGCCAGAGCTAGCACTCGCCTGAGCACAGCTTTTGGATGTTATACCAGATCTCTAGATCATTATCAGGTAACCAGCAATAGTGTACGGTCTATACTAGGATTGCAGAATGGTCGACCCCCTGGACTCTTGATGGCTGGTTGAAGCTGGTGTGGAAGTCGAGCACCTGGATTGATTGGAAGGTTCGTACTGTTATTGCTTGTTCATGGTTCTCGTCCAGACTCACGGCTAAGGTTGGTCAACTCTCCATACTGCTTTGAAGGAAGTTTTATCGGGCCCCGGACCTGGCAGTGCTTGGCATTCATTGAATTGAAGAACTATGATCTCTTGTCGAAATTGCTGAAGCCAGATTGTATAGGCCATACTTAAGGCTTCTTGCATTGGTATGACAATTCCAACATGGACTGTGTGCATGTCTTTCGGTCTATCATAGACTCGGACTTAACAACCAGCATGACAGTGACATGCCGCCCATGCAGAGCCTAGGGCCCGGCTGGGTTCCGATCATCATCCGTTCGGTGCTGAGCTTTAACAAGAATTGGTTGTCCGACTCAGTTCGTCATTGTCAGCAGCTATACTCGATATGCGTTCAACGCGCAGCGTCTCAAGGTCGATCTATACATGTGCGTACGATCGATTGGAATCTGAGATCTTAGAATGCATGGTCTTGCGTTAAGGGCGCCGGCCAGCCCATGTTTTTGTACGCACGACGTACATGCATTTCAATGAAGGTCACTAGTCTCATGCATGTATAGTCTATGCTATAAACGAATGCATCAGTGACTCAAGCTAGACGTACAGAACAATTTGATGCCGCAGCCGCGCTGGCTTTAGGACGCGCAATATTAAGACGTTGAGTCCAATTGCTGCCATTCGTTATGCATGGCATGGCCGCTTAAATAGCTTTCTTCAGACGGTACGTACTTTGAACCGTACAGGGCCCGGCCTGGGTCGCGCCATGTGAGCGGCCGGTGCCACTGACTGCGATGCAAGCGACCTCATTGCTTGAAAGTATGCATATGCCACGTCCTGGCTGCTCGTTAAAATGAGGAAGACGTTGTGCAGTGCACGTACCTCAGGCTGTTGCATCAGCAGAGCCTCATATGATTACGGTGGTGTATACACCGGCTGAGAAACATCCAAGATGGCCACAGGTCTTATCATTGCCGCATACTGCTTGCAATTGATTGCTGTTGTCAGACACAATCCTGCTAGGTACCAAGTACCAAAAGCAAACTCTAATCTACTCTGAAAGAGATTTCCGAGCCTACCTGACTAGACCTGCACTTCGTAAACAACAGAGCTCCAATTGAAAGGGTAAGAGAGCGCCTATTTGCTTATCCGACCTCGCTTGATACTATACACACCGTATCAGAAGCACTGGATAGACGCAACAATTCCTGAACCACAGATCCACACCCCCAGGCTGTCCTGTAGACCTACCGCTAATAGTAATCAGTTCTTGCGTTGCCTGATGAGCTTGGCAGTCGGGACTTCCTACCGAATGCCGACTCTACTTGTTGTGTGCATGTGGATCTGCGTCGACCTATGTAACCACGACATGGCTTGCTAAGAATGCTCCGAGGATGACGACGGCTGTTGCTTCCCGGACTGCTCACCCGTTTGCAGCTGCAGTTCCTTCAACCGCACTGCCGTGTTGGCTTGCAAGTGCCGCAACTCCGAGATGGTCTCCAGGCTGTCCTCGCGATCCTGCAAGCGAGCAGCACGGTCAGAAGCCGCCTCAGTCAGGCCCCACTGTTTTCTCAATCGACGTAAGAGAACAGGTCAACCGACGAGCTAACAGGTCACCCTTGAGGAAGTCATCACGACGAGTGAGACAAAACCTATTCTTGGGCCAGATGCTACCTAACAAAGATCCCTCCGCAGAGACAGAGACGAAGGATTGTACTTCGACAGCTGCTCTATTGAACCCTCACCTGTTCAACCCGTTTCCGAGACCGCTGTATCATCTCCCTCGACTCTGCGGTCAAACCGCCATCCGCCCCTGGGCTTTCTAGGTCTTCTTCCCCCAGATGGTGAGCACCTCCACTGTGAACGCTCGGCCCGTCGTCGTCCAGCTCAGACTCCTCGTCCAAGTTCTGGCCGTTGAGGGTCCGTAGGTCGGGCAGGGCCTCGCACACTTGCTTGGTCAGAGTGAGGTCGGAGCAGCACGGGTTGTTGCGCAGGTCAAGAAAGGACAGCCCCGTCGGGAGGTCCGCTCCTGGGGGGGGATGTCAACGAGCAGTCAGGGGACCACCACCATGGCAGGGGGGACGCCAAAGGACGTGGTCTCTCCATGTATGCGAGGCCCCCCGCTGCGGCCAACACACTTCAGAAACTTCCAGAGCACACTGGAAGCCCAACAGTCGGGGCCTTGATGCAAACCATGGCTTTTCTCGAGCAGACGAAGGAGCATAGTACAGCTGCACTCTGTACAAACAGCCTCTTGTCTCATGCATCACAGCTCACAGCCGAACTGGCAGAGTCCCTCTTCTCCCACACAGAAGCATCATAGGTACGGGTGAGTGAAATTAAGTTGCTCACCAGGATTTAAAGAAGCAATCAGATTGTCTGATACGTCCAGGAATAGAAGCTTTGTCAGCTTCTCCAGCCCTCTCGTTGAGGTCAGCTTGTTCCCCGCCACCGTCAGGAACCGCAGGTTGGTCGCTGATGCCAGTGGGAGAAGCGACTCGATGCGGTTCTGTGACACAAAACAACTCGCAAAAGCATCAGAATCCCATTCACCTCGTTCGGAAGAAGACCTGCAAAAGGTGGATGTACATGGCAACTCTCTGCAATGGAACAACCAGGCAAATAGAGCGTATCGCACAGATTCCTGGTAACGTGACTCGTCGAGACGCTGTTCGCATCACCAGGCAAACGAGGCCCATTGAATGATAATCTGGACCGCTGCTGCAAAGCATGACGGGAGTAGTGCAGGAAACAGACATAGCAGAGCGACAGGTTTTGGACCAGCTGACCTGTTGTAGGTACAGGTTTGTGATGTTTGGCAGGAGAGGCAGTATCTCGCCGCTGATGGACACAATATTCTCTCGATCAAGCCGCACGTGCTGCAGCTGCTTCACCCCATCTTCGCTGCAAAGCACAGGAGCACGTCATGTGCTAGGATACCATGGCTCCCCGAGCTCCACCAGACCAAGGCTAGTGAGCTGACAGATTATGCTTCAATGAAGACTTCTTCTCGAGTGGACTCCAAAAGTCGACTTTGCTGAGAATCGCAGCTGGTAGGCGCACCACTGAATAGCTCATGTTTTGAGAGGACAAAGTTCCACAACAGTAAGTGCAATAGAGCAGCAATTCTGAAGGAAGGAACACTTGACCCAATGTCCAACCCCGGGTGCGAGAATCTCACATGTCGGGGCCCGTCCCGTTCTCCAGGATATCACTGCTGAGGTTCCGATCCGCGATTGTCGATAAGAGGATACCCACGGCTGACTGAGAGCTTTCAGCTGCAGATGGAGATTCCATTGCTGAAATTTAAACTTGGAAGCTTCAGATCTCAAGTTGTTCAGCTCTGCTTGCGCAAATGTATAAAACCATCTCTGGCATCCAAAGCTCAGTTACCCTTTCTGATTCACTTCTGCGATGGGCAGCTGGGGTCCTTCGCCTTATAGAAGAGAGTCGGAACGGGCTTCACGAACTAACCAAAGTATCGCATTCAAGCGATCATGCAGCTTGCAATCAGATGCAACATGGGGAGCGCTTCCAAGTTTCACTATTAAAGCTACAGTAGAACAAGGGACTCGTGTGCATTGCCACCATCGTGTGGCACATTGCCAACGCCAACTTTCAAGTTTCAGATGGTCGAATCAACACCGACAGTCAACTGCGTGCGCATTTTAGGGTTTGATCATTGGACGGCTTCATCCACGGGTCCTCACCTAACGATCAAGCGTTCGATTCCTAGCAACAGCAACAACGTCAATTCATTGAACTATCGCGTCTATCAACTTTTTGATGACCGTGCATGTTCAATGTATAGATGAAGTTCTACTGCCAAGAATTGAAGAATCTACACCAATCGCGTCAACGGGAGGGGAGGAAGAGGGCCTCCTACCCATGTACTACAGGGGGTGCTTCAGAAGAAGTCACCACCGGGCTGACTAACAGACTAAGTCGAAAGTAGAAAAGTAAAACAATCCCCCTCCACTCGTGATCAACGGGATTAGGTAGGGACTCAGTTGACTACGGGCTAAGCTAGTCTCGGCTAAGTCAGGGCTTCAGGGGCCGGCTGCTTGCTGGGGTGCCATTGTTTCGCTTTCGACTTGGGGTGCCATTGTTTCGCTCGCCACAAGTGCGTTGAAGGGCTGTAAGACAAATACGTAGACGTGACACAACATGCATTCGAGTGTGTGCGCAGCCATACCGAAAGAAACTATCATTATCCGCTATGGTGTACTACGCGGTAACCCTGCCATACTTAACCTAAAGTAATTTTCGACTTGGCCGGATAACCGGCCTCCTCTGGCATGCTGAATTGGAGGATCAGCACGTAAACACTCATACATGTGTCATGTATGCCATATGAAGCCTATGGCATATTTGGCTATGGCGAGAACGAAAAAAGATCGGACCGTGTCAGCTAGCTAGCAATCATTCCTGACGGCCAAGCTAGTTCCTCAAAAGTTCCTTCGGCTTAGAATAGCTCATGCAATTTCATTAAGCGCTTTGAACGTTTAAGTTCACATCACACATCATTCCTCGATCCTTCACTGAGTTGGAATGCATATGAGAACGTTGCTGCATGATCGAGTCAGGGCCTGTGATCATGACAAAGCTTTATTGTTCGTCAGAATCGCTGCATGCCCGCTGCCACCATGTGGCGATCACGCCATGCCCGGTGAACATGATGATTACTCGAAGATACACAGACGATAAAGGGAACCCCATCACCGACGGACAACGGGATCATATGAATCATCGATCTCAATGTACTGCATATGAATCCACCAGGCCCGGTTGCCAGTAAGAGAAAGGCTTGTCGCTAGGTTGACAATACTGCTTATCGAAGCTATCAAATATGTATGTTTGATCATACAGAAGTTCCAGTAGCCGCCTCTAGTGTGTTTACAAACCCGCAACGGACCATAGCTCTATGTCTCTATTTGCTCAATGTACACACTACAGTGGCTACTTCTTGACAGCACCCTAGTGCGGCTCATGACACATGTGAACCGACACCGAGTGACCTATCGACCAAAGCACTTGATACAAGAATTATACCCCTTTAATGAGCCATATCTTCGTCCTGGACAAACGTAAGAATATGACCGACAACACCGTTCGTGATCTCTAAAACTATAGCTTCCGAAGCCACCGATGATCTCTTTCATGTCGGAGCCGCGACCCATCACCGAGCGGGACACACCGCCAGCCTCGCCAAAGCGTCAGAGGCACAGACTTGCACTCAACAGAGGCTCAAAACCCCGCCCTATCAGTCCCCGTCCTCTTTGTGCGGATGCGAGGTCGCCGCGATCCCCTCGGGCCCCCCCGCATCGTTTACACCTAGGCTCGACGAGGCCTCGTCGTCGTCCCCCTTGGTCTCGTCCGACGAGCCGGCCCGGATGAGGGGCGGCGTCCACTGGTCGGGGACCATGACGAAGTAGGTGGACATGGCCTTGCGGAAGCGCTTCTTGTACTGCTTGGGCGAGATGACGGTCGGCGCCGCGTTCTTGGACCCGCCCAGGATGCCGCTGGCCTTGACCCACGTCTCGAGGTGCTTGTCCCACGTGTACTGCCGGAAGAAGTCGATGATGCCCAGCACCAGCTCGCACCGCTCCTCGTCCACGCCCACCAGCAGGCTGTAGTCCATCACGTACACGCTCTGCGCACCGCCAATCACCGCAACCCGTCAGAGTCGCACACAGCCAGACCTGGACACTTACCGCTTACCGCAAGAACAGAAACCGAAAGGGGCGCGCAGTGGCAGAGGGTAGAGTGACCAAAAGAAAAGGTGTGTGGAATGCAACAACACAAAGGAACCAACCGAAAACTCTCCTTTTTGTGGTCCTTCCTGAAATCAGGGAGCAATCCTAAGCAGGCTTGTTTGCTGTCGCAGAATCTACTTCAACCTTTTCCGGTCTGACTTCACATCACAAAAACCATGCCTAGTCCAGCGAGCTATAATCAAACGGATCACAACTCAGATACTCTCACGTCGTCAATCTCATCTTTTCCTTTATGTACGTGTCTCAAGGCGGCAAAAACCTGCCGACAACGCCGTCGAAGCGCAATGACTACAAACGGTGGGTCTGGTCCGGAGCCCAAGCGCAGGCGAAGGAACACGCAGGCGGGCTGTGGGGCGTACCGCAAGGAACTGGGTGTCGTTCCAGACGGCGCGCTCGAGGAGGCGCTTGCCCTTGTTGCCGACGAAGATGGGGTCCGTGGGCATGGCCTCCAGCAGGTTCTCGTCCAGCAGCACGCTGTTGCGCCCGCTCGCGTCCGCGTTGTAGCGGCTGCGCGTGCTGCCCTTGAGGTCGTAGATGCGCGCGATGCGCCGCCCGTACAGCAGGTTCTCCATCACCACCACGTCCATGCGGCTCTCGCGCCCGCTCTTGGCGTGCTTCGCGTGCACCTGCGCAGCAACCACGACCGCGAATCAGCGAGTGGTCCGGAGGGGACTACCTCGTAACGTACGTTGTTTGTGCTCCCATGGCTTACATGTGGAAGTACCCAAGAAACAATTCCTCGCTACACTCCTCGCTTGACTTGCGAAACTTCAATCGTGTAACAAGCCAAAACAGATATCATGCTCAAGTGCCCAGCAATCAGCTGCCCCTAAAGTAAAGAGCTCACTCACTCCGTATTTAAATCCCTTACGGATAACTTCAACGCAGCAGCTGAACGAAAGTGAGCTAGAGCGGGCATGACGGCCTGACCTGGTAGATGCCGAGCGTCTTGGCGAGGCAGGTGGGGGCGCCGGTGGAGAGCGCGTCGGAGAGGTACTTGAAGTAGTCGGGGCCGAACTCGAGGAACGACAGCAGCTCCGTGCGCGTCACCTGCTTAATCACGAACCGGTCGTCGAGCGTCTTGGCAAAGAAGACGTTGCTCTTGCCGCCCGACGAGTGCCACTTGCGGCACCGGCAAAGCGAGCGCGCAAAGTCCAGGTCGCCCCCGCAACACTTCCTGCAACGAGCATAATGTCGGGGGTGAGCTTGTCTGGTGAGATGCTATGAAGGTCAGACACACAAAGACAGATCATATCCTTTGCTGAAAGCGCAACCTTGCATCGTTTCCAAGACACACTCGTTGATTACCTTCAGAACCGCGGCCAATGGGGCCTGCCTGCTTTGACATAAGAGCAGGCTCGCCACACCCAGACCTTCCTCCATAGGATTGCCATTTTCATTTTTCCTAAAGAGCAATTCTCCTCCACGCATGACCATCATTGCTGAAGGATCGGCTCACCTTCGCAGCGCCTCGAACTGGCGCGCGTAGTAGATGGTCACCGAGAACTTGACCTTCCCCTGCGGCGCGTCGTCCGTGAAGCTCGTCTTGATGTGCACAGGCTCCATCGACAGCAGCGGGTCTTCCACCTCGCCGCGGTCCGCCCCCTTCTCTCCGTCCTTGCCCACGCCCTTCTTGTCGCCTCCACCACCCGCCTCCTCGTTCCCCTCCCCCTGCTCCGCCCCGCCTTTTCCCCCCTCGCCGCTCTCGCGCGACAACGACGTCTCCCGGCGGCTGCGCCCGTTGGCCGCCCCCCGCAGCTGCGCCTGGTAGTCCTCGCTGCACAGCGCATACGCAATAACGCTGCTCGGCTCGTCGTCGTATACGGCGACCACCACCTCGTCGTGCCCCACCGGCAGCATGATCCGCGCGCCCCCCTGCGCCGCCACCTGCGCCGCGTGCGACACCACGCTCGGCATTGCGCCCCCTGCCGCTCCACCCGCAGCGTCGCGCGGGGGCGACGTCGGCGCGAGCGCGGCCTTGTACAGCGTCGAAAACGCCCACGCGCTGCGGTCCTCGTCGCGCGCCTCTTCGCCCCGCTTGCTGGGCGATGTGGGCGCGCTCGGTGCCGCAGATCCGGTGTCAGCGGAGTCCGACTCCGAGCGCTGGCTTGCCGTTGGGGCAGCCCCACTCTCACCCTGCTGCTCGGGCGCCTCTAGCGGGACCGCCACTCCTTCCGTGCCCTGCTTCTCAGCGAGGGCCGCAGCAACGGCGGGCATGTCCCGGGGGGCTTCCCCCGTCCAGGCCGCGTCGAGCGTAGCCGACAGGTCCGCGAGGATCGGCAGGTGGCCCTCGGACAGCACGCGCCGCACCCCGAGCGCCCCCGACTGAACCGGGTCCGGGCTCTGCTGCGGGCCGCCCTCCAACTCCCCCGGCGCTGGCCAGCTCGCGGTCGGACCCGCCGAGTTGGTGCGGTACACCCCAGCGTCCGCGGGACTGAAGTCGCCGCGCAACTCCCCCCCCCGACTTTCCTCGCCTGCCGGCTGCTCTACGCCAGCGTCGCCCCCCGCTTTCGTCCGTGCACCCACGCTTTCCGCAATCTGCTCGAGGCGCTCCACTTGGGCGCGGTCCCAGCTCTGTTTCGGCCGGCACGCCGTCGGGCTGGCCACGTTGTCGCTGCCTCCGTGCGCCTGCGCTATCGCGGCCGCCACTAAGTCCTCCTCCGCGCGCAGGTCCGCCAGCTCCTCGCCAGCTTTGCCCTCCCCGCTCAACGACTCCCCCGCCAAGAACCGCTCCACCACGGCCCCTGCCCGCGCAACTAGGTCTGCCACCTGCGTGCCGCTGGTCTCGTCAGCAGGGGCCGCGTTGGCTGCCAGGCTGTCCTGCCGGTCCTGCTCCACGATCCTGCCCTCCACCAGCGACTTGGCCTTTTCGTCGCTGAGCAGGGGCGCTGGCAGGGCGCCCAGGATGTTGGACCCCTGCACAAAGCTCTCCAGCACGTGCTCCCCGCCCGCCACCTGGCGCACATGCGAACTTCCAGCGCCGACACTATCCACTGAAGATGGAGCGTGCTCCAGTCCATCGGCTTTCTGGCTAGCCTTATCCTTCTCGCTGCTCGTTTCTTTCGTCGCCTCGGCACCTGTCACCTCACCTACTTTCGCGCTCTTCGCATCACTGCCTTCCTTGCTCGCGCTCGCTTGCGCGACGCCCTCACTCGCGGCATCCCCGTCTCCCTGCTTTTCCTCCCCCTGGCCGCCATCTGTTTTCTCCGTCCCCTCTGCCCCCTCTTTGCCCTCAATCTTCCCCTCTTTCTCCGCCTGATCTGCTGGGGGCGGCGACGGCCCCCTGGACGCGAGGAACAGTGCATGGTCATCCAGCGAGCTGGGCCCCTCGGCGCGGGTCGGCTTGCGCAGCTTCAGACTCGACGCCAGGTAATGCAGCCGACTGTCCCACTGGAACGACCCGATTGCCAGCTCCCGCCGCAAGCGGTTCAGCTCGAGCACGTCGGCGATGGGCTCCCCCGGGGCCTGCTCCACCCCGCCCGTGTGCTGCGGCATCTTCTTTGAAATCTCGAAGAGGTGCTCCTCGAACGCCGCCTTCTCTTTCACCAGCAGTGCCTCCAGCTCCACGATGCAGCGCCGCGCTTCGGGCGTCGTCGTGCGCCCCGCCTGCCCGCACAGCCGCTCGCCGATCACGCGCAGCGTGTCCAGCACCTCCGCAAACACGAGCTCCGCCTAGGGGGCACACAAGAAAAGAGGGAGTCAGCACAGAGCACCGAAGACCATTGCGCAGTGAGCTCAAATCGTAACAACGAAATTAGATGTTTTAGCAACCAAAGCTGTCCACAGTCTCGAAGCATCAGTGCACCTGACAAGTTGGTAGAAACTCAAACGTGCTGTGTACTTTCTCTGCTGTCTTGCTCCTTGCACAATGTCCTTGTCTACATCCAAACGCAACCGTATTCCCTTGCATGACAAGCACGAAGAACGCGTGTGCGCACCTTGTCTGCCACGTCGTGCACCTCTTCGACGAGCCACTGCTGTTGGCTGGGGTTGTTGAACTCGAGGCGCGGGTCCGGCAGGTGCACCGCGTGCAGCAGAATGGGTGCATACCGGAAGCACGCAATCATGCCCTCGCACCCGTAGAAGCGCAGGCAGTCGCGGTGGATCGAGTGACCGCAGCTGGCAAGCCGGCTCGCCGCCACGTGGTTACTGAATGACAGCTCCAGAAATTTGCCGAATGAGAGACTCGACGCCGCATCCGACATCACCACGCGTTTGCTGCTGGGGGGCAGCCCATTCACGTCGCGCGGGCAGCGCAGGCAGCGGTGCCACATCCAGATGCGCGGCTCCCCGCTGGACGTGCCCGCGGGGAGGGTCTGCCCACGCTTCAGGCGCCGCACCGAGATAGTCAGGCTGCCCTGCCGGTGCGTGTAAGTGCGCACGTGCGCGTCGCTCGGCTCGTCGCAGCGCGGGCAGCGGTGCCGCTGCGAGACAGGTACAAGTGCGTCAGTCTTGGAGACAAACAAAATGGCGGGAAGGTGCCAGAGACAAGAACATGCAAAGTGCATTCCTTGTGACAACGGGGATGGATTCGATGGAGTACAAAATTGGAGAAGCAGCCAACCACTTTCCGTAAGGACAGCGGCAATGCATGCTGGGCTCACAACGTTGGCAGAACAATGTTCAAACAAGCTTCAAGAACAGCTCTGCTACGACGATTTCACCCAGGGGCCAAAGCAGCTTACGACCTGAGCCAGACTCTCACCGTGTTGAAGAGGCCGTTGCGCAGGAAGTGGCCGAGCGGCATGTCGGTGCTGCCGTAGTACTTGATGCGCACCAGGTGAGCGCGGTCGCAAACGGTGCCCTTGGACAAGCACCGGCTGCTCAGCGACACCAAGATACTCTGGTGCTCGCTCGGGGACGGCGCCACTTTACTGAAGGACCCCAGAGGGGTCCCGCACGCATCTGACACCTGGTCCAACGCCAAGCCCCCATTGGCTAGACCTTTGCCAGGGCTGCCTACAGGGAGGGGCGTGACAGTGTGGGGTAGCGCTAGAAGTTGAGCTGCCCTTTGTTCCTCGGACTGGAGGGACAAGGCGGCGGGGCCGTTGAAAATAGCGCCCGGCAGCGCTTCTTTCAGCTCGCGGCTGGAGGAGGAGCGCAGCAGGGGGGTTGCTGTGGGTGCATCGGAGGAGGGGTGCAGTGGTTGAAACGAAAAGTCCTCCGACTTCGCCGAGTTCGCTGGCTCCAGCAGGGAGCCGCCATCAGATGGAGGGGTCACCAGTGCGCCCTGCTTTGGTTCGGTGGGTGCGGGGCTGAGGGACTGGGAGGGTACCGGCTTGGGGGACGAGGGAGCGGAGGATAGGCCCGACACTGACTGAGGTGCCGGGCTAGACACGACCTCAGGTCCTGCAGGCACCTCTGGGGGCCACTTGTGAGAAAGCGGGGTATCCGGGCTCTCCTCAGGAGGGAACGAGACGTTGGGCGACACTGACAGAATGGGCAAAGGCTGTCGGCGGGTCTGGCGCAGGCGCGCGGAGGGCCCGTCGCTGGTGAGGTGCGCCGCGGAGAGGGGGGAGTTCTGGCTGAAGCTGCCAGTGAGGTACTCCCCCCCGCTGGAGGCCGAGGGGCTGGGCTGGATGTACAGTGGGGCGGGGCGCGAAGAACGCAAGGAGGCGAGGAAAGCGGAGGTGCTGCTGGTAGGGAGCGTGGCGCCCTCGTCCGCCAGGAAGGAAGTCTCCAGCGACAAGTGGTACGCAGCGAAGGCAGCGAACTGGGTCACGCGCTTGACGCGCTTGAGCTCGTCGCCAGATGCGCCCTTGAGCAGGATCTGCCCAAAAGGGAACGAGCGAATCAGGGTGCCTGATACTCTCGACTGTTCTGAAAGAAGGTCCATTGAAAAGACGCCCTCTCGAAGACTCCCCCGTGTCATTGAACATTCATTATTCCATTTAATACCTGGGCGCTCCCTGAGCGACTTCCACATAATACAAAGAATCTAGGAAACAAGGCGTCTTGAAGCAGATACATTTTGGGGAGAGATGCGTTCACCAGAATCTCTGGAGAGATGGGTTCACAAATTCTCTTCTGAGCTTCCTGGTTATAGCCTGCCCAGAATTAGCAAAGCAAGCCTGAGCAGCTTGATATTACAGTACAGTTGTATCACAGCAGCCTGCCTGCATTCTGTCGCATAATGCACGCCGTGAGCTACTTACTGTGCAGCCCAGCGGCTTGAGGCAGCCCTCAAAGTACATGAGCGTCTTGGTGCCCTTGCGCCCCTCCTGCCCCGCGCTGCCGTGCTCCTCCACAAAGCGCTCCACATGGAACATCTCGCAATGCCCAATCTTGGGCGCCACCAGGGGGTCCCCTGGAGGCATGATCTGGCCCCCCGTGCAGCGCGAGATGCGCTCCATCAGGCCAGGCTTGAGGTTCAGCACCTGGGGCGCAAAATACCCAAGTGCAAGTCAGCACCCGAGACTCTCTTGGAAAGACATCAGCGTGACCTCAGCGCGACCAGAGTGTGCTTACTATACTGAGCGACCACGTGGTATGGCCAGCAAGAAAACCTCAGCCCTTGCAGAATCTTACAGAACGCCGACAGCCCTGCTCATGAGTGGCAAGGTAGCAACTGGCACTCTAGGCACCTAAAGAGCAGTAATAGCATGTCAACAGCAGTTAGACAATCTAGTCTGGCCTTGCACCTGTCGCAACACACTTCCTTCAAGATCTGAAGCTTCTTCTAGTTCCCCCCAAGAGCATGCTCACCAGCGAGATCTGGCTCTGCAGGAGGCGCTCCTGCGCGTAGCCCGAGACGGCCTTCTCCACGAGCAGCACATCCGGCTTGTGCTGCTCGATGCGCGCCACGAGCACGTTCAGGTGCTCGCGCTCCTGCTGCAGCACCTGCTCCAGGCTGCTCAGCTGGCCCGCGCTGCGCTGGTACTCCAGCGCGCCCCCCAGAAGCAGCAGCCGCGGGTTGCGCTTCGGGTGGCTCATCCGCCGGTGCGCCACGTTCTTGCGGCACACCACCCCCTTCACGACGTCGCTGTCGCCCTTTGTCCCCGTCCCCACGCACTTCACCTTGATGTACCCCCCCGGGTCCATTGTTCCGGTCTTCTTCTGATCCAACCGAATCATGCTCGCCGCACGCGATGCCAGAGCGGCCACAATGTCGAGCCAACCTTCGCTGTCGCCCCCCCCGCCAACGGGCAAACCTTCCGCGCTCAGTAGCTGCGCAACCAGCGCACGGAAATGGTCGTCACTGACGGAGCGCAGCACCTTCTTGTGCATCTCGCTTGCAGTGCTCTTGCTTGACCGCGAGTTTCTTCGCAGCCGCCGCCGACGCCGTGCCCGTTCGCGCTCCTTCTCGTCCCAATCATCGTCCTCGTCGTCCTCCCCTTCCCAGCCCCCCTCCTCGTTATCTTCTTCGTCCCCCCCCTCATGGTCCTCCTCTGGCGGCACTTCCTCCTCATCGGACTCGGGGGCTGGCGGCACCCAGAGCTGGCTGTTGTCACTGTCTTCCACAGCCAGGCTGCAAGTGAAACAAGAGCCATGCTTTCACTTCGAAAAACCCACTTCCAAGAGAAAGGGCATAAAGTGGCGCGCAAAGAATCCAAATTGAAAGAAGTATCAAGACAAGTTAGCACACCGACTTTTCCAAGCAAAAGGCCTGTTTTAATCTGGGGGGGGAGCGGAAGTCTTCAATTGTCGGAGTCAGATTGAAGGATGTGTCATTGTAAGTGCCCCTCAACAGCGAGTGCCTGTTGCGTGCCGCATCGCCAGAGCACCAATGCCTCGGCCAAATGAAAAGACGTTCTTTGACTCAGTCAAAATACCTTCACTCGCTGCCCACCCCCAGAATGCATCTTTCACTCTCTCACCTGCGTTGATCGGGCTTGGGCCGCTCAACCGTCTCCCCAGCATCCGCGTACAACGAGCCAAAGTCATGGTTCGTTGCATCATCGTGCAGTGCAAAGCTGTCCGCGTCCAGGCTGTCTTGGCGCATGTGACACCCCGGGTTCAGCGCCGCCTCCGCACTATCCTGCCGCGCATGCTTCAATCCACCCCCTTCCCCCGACGCGCTCGGCGCAGTAGGGGGCCGTGGCGGCAGCTTACTAGAACCATGAGCGCCGTCCCCTGATCGATGGGGCTCCCCTTCCCCTGTCCCAATTGCAGATGCCCGGCTCGCGCTTTCCATGCCAGGGGGGCCCTTTTGGTCCTCAAGCACTGGCGCCCCCCCCCCCTCGCCCGCCATGCCCCTTTCTGTCACTTTCTCCATGTCTGCCCCATGCCACCCGTAGCTGCCGGACCAGCCCCCGGGCCGAGCAATCCGTTCTGTGTCTGTCGTACTCTCATCGACGCTCTCATCTTCTGAGCCTAGCGAGGCATATTGCCGCTGGCGGATGCGCCGCGAGCGTGTGCGCTGCTTGGGGCTACTGCCGAGTCGCCTGGCGCGCGCCAGCTGCTTGTTGGTCTCAGCTTGCTCGTCATCATCGTCCTCTTCCTCACTCCTGGCAGGAAAGGGAGGAGCCAAGGGCTATAATGACACAACGAATCAGCAATGACTTTTGGTACAAATCTCAAATGAGATACATAATAGCAATGGAATTGCCGAGTTTGATCTCGAAAGCCACGCATCCCATCTTCCTGGCACTGATAGTCTTGTCAACTCTCGTTGACAAGACAAAGTGAAAGCCATCATGTCAGTGTCACCTCGGACCAAACAAACCACCCTAAGAACTGACAACATATCCAACCTGGGTGCTCCTACAGAACCAGCCAATTGCCAATTGATGGACCGGTGGGTGACCTGGCCACATGTCTTCCTTGGATCCTTCACAATTCACCACCATCACGTCAGGTGACCTAGCCTCATCAAGAGGGTATCCAGCCAAGAGGGTGTCCAGCCAACACTGACAGACAGCCACAGTGGTCCTGAAGTTGATCAAAAGCGCTTTGATCCTTCCGGCCACGTTAAATAGCTCGGCACCGGCTCACCTGCTCCCATAATCCCCGGGGCTAACCGCCCTCTCCTTCCTTCTAGGCTCCCCATCCTCATGAGCCCCCCCATTTGGCAACCGCCGCCTCCAGCTCCCCCCATCTGCAATGTCCACAGCATGTGACGAAGCCCCACCATCTCCCCCCCTCTGTCTTATCAGGCCATTGGCATGTTGAGGGCTGTGCCGCCCGTTGCTGTCAACCTCTGCTGCGTCCAGACTGCTCCTGCTCCCATCCCCCCTGCTCTGCTGCTTGCGCAGGTTGTAACAGAAGTTGCAGACCCGCGTCTGGGACCCGCTCTCTCCGTCTGACTTGTAGTAGCTGGCCGCCTCGTCCCCAGATGGGCCCGGCCCAGCCACCGGCAGAGTGTGCTTGGTGCACTTTGAACAAAAGCCGCGCCCACACAGGCCGCAGTACTGCCGCCTGTTGAACAACGTGAACAGGGCCTGGCACTCGTAGCAGCTCCCCTGGTCTGCCGCCCAGTGATGGTTGCCCGCGTCCGTCTCCTTCTTGGAGCCCGGCAGCCACGCGCGCCACCCCGCAAGCGCATCATTCAAATTGCTGCCGCTCTTGCTCCGCTCCTCCATGCTGCCGCTGCTGACTGCCTACATGTCAGGCCAACGGGTCACACAGCTTACTAGGTCACAGGCACCAGAATCAACCAGGAAACCTGATCCCAAGCAAGACTTGCTCTGCTGCGCCCAGTATCATTTTGCACCCTCTTGTTGGCGTCATCCAAAGCAGCCTCTCTGCACAGCTACAATTCTGCAAGGTACTTCCCAATTGAGTCGCCATATGTGGACAATGGACCAAATCAAGGTATGCTTTGTCAAATTAGGTCAACAATAAACCTACAGAATGCCCCACAGAGTCTGCACCCGTCCCATTGTGCAGGCTCCCTTCCCCAAAGAGAGTGTGACGCCCTTTGCTGCAAAAGTCTGCACCCATATTGGGGAGACTACTTTCAAGCAGCTCCGATTTGTCCTCGTGCTGTAGCCTATCTCCAGGCGCCTTATCGACTCGACTATGGAAAAAGCATGCAAACGGACGCTTTTCACCGCAGTTGTCCAGGATACTTCAAACCTGGGGATGTACACCTCAGCTCCATCTGTTTCAGTGTTTGTGCGCTGAAGCCCACTTGGGAAGAGACGCACTTTCAAATTCCATCCGGTTCTTGCAGGGGGCCTTTCATCAGTGATGAGTCATCATGGGCGCCACCTATGCAGCTCTTCTATGCAGTGCGCCACCTTCCGAGATGCTGCTGCAGCAGGCGGTCCAGGCCTCGGATCACAATTCACGGTTTCAACTTTCACCGTTTCACGGTTCACCTTGTCTACACTGATGCAAAGTTGAAACCCGCAAACCAAGCATCACCGTCCGGTCGCCACGCTGGGGGCGACCGACCAGCTAGCGCTGCGGCTTTGGATATCGCCGAGCATGGCACGGTACTGGTGCACAGTACATAGACGGTACATGTTTTTGTGTACATGTAGTAGTTATAGCTCGAGGGGGAGGGGATACGAGCGATATCCAGCTCCCGAGGCGAGATATCCCCCGAGGGCGGGAGCCCGAGGGGGATAGACGCCGAGGAGCTGGATGTCGCTCGTATCCCCGACCCCGA